>CAODLS011841913.1:0-28965 GCA_948243855.1 Flueggea neowawraea | reverse complement strand
TTAGTATGTTGTCTCTCTTGTCAGTTCAATTAAGCTATATATCCTGGTCTGAAGTTAATTAATTATTTGTGTACTGAACCAATGGAAGCTGCAGCTTTGATTTTGCTTCAGCGCTGCATTGAACAAAAGCACAATAATGTCTATGTTGGCTGATGCCATATATGCTGCAGAATAGTAAAACATACTCTGGATGAAATTTTGATATTCTGGTCTCCACCATGACCGTGGCCCTGGGGTGTGGCCTGGCCATGGTCTTCTGCCATGGTTATGGTGCAGGGTGTGGTGATGACCAATGATGCGCTTTCTTTCGATTTTTTTCGTACGTTCTTCCATTAATCTTGTAACTTTAAAAACATCTTTTTCATGCCTTTTTCATCTTTTTTCCATCTCATTTCATGCAATCCTCCTCACCTTACATAAAACATGAAAATGTATAAATACATTAACAATTAAATACACGTAAGGCAAAAATGCTTTATTTTTATGCTTGAATTAACATGTAAATTTAGGATACATCAATCTTCTTGTCTAAGAAATTTGAACTGTACTTAAAAGAGTAATTAGTTACAGGAGATAAATACGATAGAGATTCATTAATGATAATAAAGTTAAATTTGAATATTCGGAATCTTTATCTTCTTAACCTTTAAGGTATTCCAAGAATTGAAGAACCTTTCTTTGAATACAACTAGTATCATATTGTAGAGGTTGTTGTCATATTACTCAAACAAAGCATAGTATTTCCAACTAGTCTGTATTTAAATTACCAGGCTTCTCATTGACCAATGAAAAGATGTCAAATGAATATTCTCTCAAATGATACCCAACTGCTGACTCGACTTGATGCTGATGTTTAGCGTTCTCGGATGAATCAAGGACAAAACAAAGGTATTTGAGGAATCTGGTATAAAAATATGAATCAACATTATGCATTCCTGATCGATTTTGCAAATAAACTTTCCTGCAAGTAACAATGAATATCGCTACTCAGAAAGTAGTTTTGATTGCTGTGGCTGGTGCAATATTAACAACTTTCTCAATCCTGACAAATGTGGACTCTGCCTACTGCAACCAAGCATGCCCTGTCAGTCCTGCGACACGGGTTGACTACCCTTTCGGGTTCTCTGCAGGCTGCCTTATCTGTCTCAACTGCACCGAACACGGAGATATTGAAGATTTTTGAGTTGACTGAATCACTTATGACAATATCTGGGTCAGGATTCCCCCATAATGCGACCGTTCAATTGAAACTTTGAGATATCTTTATAGTGATAACTATGCACCGAGCTTGCAGAATGTTCTTGTCTTAGTAAACTGTAGCCTTCCTTCTGTTTCCGGGGATTGTTTATTCACAAAAACTGAGCTGAGTGAAATGTTGAGTTCCGGACGTTGTGGAGGTACGAACACAGATGATGTGCGCTGCATATCTGATGCATACAAAGGCGTGTCCGATTTGCTAGAACATGTCGAACAAAAACAGAGCGATGATTGTCGAGTTCTGTTTTCTGGCACTGCAGTTCAGATATCAACACCAGAGTTTGAAGTTCTAATGTTGAAGTGGGGTTTAAATTCATGCGAATGACTGCAAATGCAAATTGTCATGTGGTTCCCCTTCCGAATAGCCAGACTGGATATAGGTGTCAGTGTAGGAAAGGCTTCAAAGGGAATGGCTACCAATATTCAGGAAACCCAGGTTGTGAAGAAGGCGAGTGAGCTAAGTTTTCATTCACCCTAATGACTCATCACGTCACTTGTCGTTTCTAAAAATATCTATAGAGTTTAACTTAGGCTCCTATTTTCCCTCGAGGGGCTTTGCATTTTTCTTAAAGAAAGCGTTTATTAACAAGAGACACATACTCAGGAAGGATGTGGAATGATCATTTGGGAACACTTTTTCCCCGTTAAACATTTCGTTTCAACCATAGCGTCATTATTAGATGTGGCCTTCTACATGCGAAAACGTGTAGGGCCAGAAGGGGTCCATTTTGTTAACGGCAGGGCTATGATTGATGTAAAATTTTTATTAGCTCTGAGCGGGTCACTGACAATGTTGATTTATAATTTAAAATCTGATGGCAATAGAGACAGTCTGATGTTCATTTCAATTATCATATGCTAACTAAATTCTGCCAATAGCTGGTCTCGCTGCGCACGTTAAGATCATTATAGTCTCCGCGGCGCTTGCTGGGATGCTGCTAATTTGCCTATTGCTGGTGTCGTACTTGTGGAGAAAGAAAGGTATCGAATGGATCATTTTCTCTTAATTATACAATGACTTGTGTCGTATGCAAATATCTCATATTTTCATTACACACCCGTTTTTCTCGTCATCTAGATTTTGTAAGGTGTAGTTTTAAAGGAAATATGTTCCTTATAACACGTACATTGTATACATTTCAGTTCTTTCTTGTGCAGGATTCCGCAGAATAAAGCCTAAGAATGTTGGTTCAAACGATAGCCATAGCGAAGATCTTGATTTGCGGTTATTTGACTTGGCCACAATAGCTAAAGCAACTGACGACTTTTGTGCCAACAACAAGCTTGGCGAAGGTGGATTTGGTCCTGCTTATAAGGTACCAAGTAAAATAATACATACAAGTCATTCATCGCTTTCTTTTTATTTTTTTTATGTTTGTCTCTCTTGATGATTAGGCGCTAAGTATTCATGTCTGCTTTGGCGCTATTAATCTATAAATTGAACAAACAAAGTATGGGCGAGGGACCAAATGAGGTAGTTTTTAAAATACAAGGACAAAAGTAATTCAATACACCTCAATAACGCAAATAAAATTACTGTAGCTATGGATCCAAACCGTTTTGTTGAATGACATCTTAAGTTTTCCGAGATGCTGTACAGGAACTAGACTTGTTAATTTGCAGGGACTTTTGGAGGGAGGACAAGAAATATCAATTAAGAGGCTCTCAAAGAGTTCAAAACAAGGCTTTAAAGAGTTCAAGAACGAAGTGATTCTCATTGCGAAACTCCAGCACCGAAATTTAGTCAAGCTTTTAGGATGTTGCATCGAAGGAGATGAAAAGATGTTGATCTATGAATACATGCCCAGCAACAGCTTGGACTCATTCCTTTTTGGTACAATTCTTTAAACCCTATCATATTAATTATATTGCAAGAGATCATTTTAGCATTAGGCATGTTTATAATTCGATTTAGAGTGGTTTGTAGCATATTGTCACAGTATATCGCACGTTCAATATATTATTATTCTCAAAAGAGATATCACTCTATGTTTTTTCATTATACAAAATTTGCATATACTATCTACCGGTCAATCTACTAAAAACCAAACACCCAAAAAACAAATCTCACTTCTTTTGCAGTTGTGTTGTTTTTCATTCTCTCATTATCTTAGTCGTAATGCTTACTTGTTTGGTGGTAAATACTGGTCAGATTCGATACATAGGGAGACATTGGATTGGCCTAGGCGCAAGCACATCATCAATGGTGTTGTGCGCGGACTAGTATATTTACACCAAGACTCAAGATTGAGGATTATACATAGGGATCTTAAAGCCAGCAATGTTCTACTAGATAAAGAATTGAACCCCAAGATTTCGGATTTTGGATTAGCTAGAAGTTTTGGAACGGATGAAACCGAAGGAAACACCAACAAACCTGTTGGAACATAGTAAGGATCTGTTGATTTTTAATTAAATTACCCGGTATTCATATATTTTTTAAATATATATCTTACTAGATTAACCAGTTGCTTTTGTAAATTAATGTTCAATGCAGTGGCTACATGCCCCCAGAATACGTGATGGGTGGACTCTACTCCATAAAATCTGATGTCTTCAGTTTCGGGGTGATTGTTCTAGAGATTCTATGTGGGAAGAGAAATAGAGGATTCTGCCAGGAAGACGACCACCTTAACCTTCTTGGTCGTGTAAGTGGTGATTGGAGCTTCAAATTTGCGCGTACTAATTTGCTTTATTATAACTAATCATGATTGAGTAGTTGTGAATTATGTTTTTGGCTATTGTTACCTTAAGTACCTAGTATAGCAGAGTGCTTTCCTTTGTTGATAATATGGCTGTCAAATTGTTCAGGCATGGAAACTCTACAAAGAAGGCAGATACTTGGAATAAATTGATGAATCATTAGGAGACTCATTCAATCAATCAGAAACTCAGCGATTATTTCACATAGCAGTACTGTGTGTTCAACAATTTCCAGAAGATAGACCAAGTATGCTAGATGTGGCACTGATGCTCGGCGGTGAAGGCGAGTTGGCGCAGCCTAAACAGCCTGGTTTTTACGTCAAAAGCAATGTGCATCGTGGCAGTACTTCATCATCAAGCAGCCATCAAGTATACACCATCAACGAGGTCACAATGACTCCTTTACAACCTCGTTAATTTGTTTTCAATTCATGCTCACGCTGTAGTATACAATCTTGAGCATGTGAATCCATCAAACCAAAGTTCTTTTTTGTTGTTTCTTACATTTGTAATTGTTTCTAAATATAAAATGGTTGCCCAAGAGTAGGCCATGCATTCCTACCGCATGGTCTTGGCCAGATGTTGATGACTGCAATCCACATTTTTTCTAATTTTATACCTCATTAAATTAATTAATTGTTTCATCGCTTAATAGATGCTTCTAACAGACTGCTAATTACCGGCTATGTTTGAAATGAGGTTGAATGGTTGTGAAATATGGTGATATTTTTTAATTCATTAGACATTTCGAGGCAACACAACAATGTCCAAAACTAATCCCAGGAATTCTTTTCCCTCTTGACTGAACAAGAGGAGCAAATATAAAACAGTCTAAAAAAAACAAATTAGTCACAACACATACACAAAACAAACACGCTAATTTTTAACGTGGAAAACTCCTTTAAAACTACGGATAAAAACCAGGATCTCTCTCCGGTTTAAATAAAATGCTCCACTATAATTCAACAATGTTTACAGCAACAAAACATGCCAATAAGTATCTCAAGCAACCATAAAGATAACCACAACTCCTAAAGACAAAAGTAACAAGAAGAGTGTAAAGATAACTAACAAAGGGTGTCGGTTCCGACAATAAACGACGATCTTCTCGACCTCAAAATCCGATCTCCATCGTTCGAAACAAAGTTCCATATGTATTTCAACTACTGACCAAACATCGATACAATCAGACGGTGGAAACTTTCCAACCATGAAGTTTGATCAAACCAGTCAATGTTGAATATCAACTCAGATAGCTTGTTCTCGACACTCTTACTCACAAACCAACCGTCAAATTCCAATCTCCACCATTCAGATTAAACAACACACAGATAAAAGCAAGCCACCAAAAATCAAGACGATCAGACCACAAATGGACCTTCAACCGTTGATTAGAATAGGCTAGACGAGTTGGAACCTCTCATAGAAAATTCTCTCTTTTGTTTGTGTTGTGGCTGCACAAAATGAGACTCACCCTAACTCTCATGTGGTTGCTGGAACCATAACACATAAAACCTAATGGGCTTAGAAAAAATTGGCCTCTCAAAATTTGGGCTTTCTCGGTATGGGAAAGGACCAAAAAACCCAACAATTCTCCTCCTCTTGACTATGTGGAGAAGTTTGCCAAATTGACAACTAAATGACATACTTCAAACTTTAACCTAGGTAGTACCTTAGTACACATATCATACCCATTATCATCAATATTGATCTTTTCAAGTTCAAATTGCTTAGAATCCAAAGCTTTACGAATTCAATGATATCTCATATCAATATGTTTCGATCAACCACGAAAGTAGGATTCTTTCTAAGATGAATAGCACTTTGACTATGACAAAACAACACATACCTCTTTTGAGTAAAATCAAACTCATTAATGAACTTCTCCATCCAAAGCAACTCTTTGATAGCTTCTGCAGCAGCAATAAACTCGGCCTCAGTAATGGACAATGAAACATATTTCTTCAGTCTTTATTTCCATACCACAACTCCCTCTGCAAAAGTAATCAAATATGCAGAAGTAGATTTTCTTGAATCTACATCTCTAGTAGAATTAAAGTCAATATAACCAATAACAATAGGTTTTTCACTTCCAAAGCAAAGTTTCAAACTAGAAGTGCCTCGAAGATATCTCAAAACCCATTTGACTGCCTTCCAATGCTTCTTTCCCAGATTAGACAAAAATCTACTCACAAATGCCAACTGCATGAGCTACATCGGGCCTAGTGCAAATCATTGCATACATCAAACTTCCAACTGCAGATGCGTAAAGAACCTTTTGCATGTATTCATTCTCTTGCTCATTAGAAGGAGATTGATCAATACTCAATTTAAGAGATGTAGCAATGGGTGTACTTACAGCTTTAGCCATATCTATAGTGAACCGCTGAAGTACCTTCTCAATATATTTTTTCTTGAGCAATCCATAATTTCTTACATTTTATGTCCTAGATAATTCTCATCCCAAGAATATGCTTTGTTGGCAATAAATCTTTCATTGCAAAGTAATTATTCAACTCTTTCTTCAAATTGTCGATTCGGCATGCATTGAAATCTACAATAAGCATATCATCAACATAAAGCAACAGAATGAAAAAGTCATTATCAGAAAACATTTGCACAAAAACACAATGATCTAAAGTGGTCTTCTTATAGCCTTGTTGAACCATGATAGACTCAAATTTCTTATACTATTGTCTTAGTGCCTATTTCAAGCCATACAAGCTCTTTTTAAGCTTGCACAAATAATTTTATCTGCCTTTCACAACAAACTATTTAGGTTGTTTCAGATAAATTTCTTCATCCAAATAACTATGAAGGAAAGTCATCTTCACATCCATCTGCTCAATCTCTAAATCAATAGTAGCAACCAAACTCATAATAACTCAGATATAAGACATCTTGACTACTGGTGAAAATATCTCTTCAAAGTCAACACCTTTTTCTTTAACCAAAACCTTTAACAACCAATCTAGCTAGCTTTATTTTAAAAATCCAACGATTCTTCAAAGCCTTTCTTCATCTAGGAAGCTTCACCAGCTCATAGGTATGATTGTCAAGACTGCATTTTATCTTTCATAAGCAATCTACTCTGCCTTCTTCTTATTCTTAATAGCCTTCTGATAACATTTAGGTTCATCCCCATCTGTCATGAGTATGTACTCACTAACTGAATACTGAATAGAAGATCTTCGATCTCTGTTAGACTGCCTAAGTGCATTTTCAGATTGCTCAACCGAAGCATCTACTTCTATAGATTCATGCTCACCCTCATCCTGAGTTTTACCCTCCACAACATCTGAATTCTCAATATAAATTGCATTAGGCTCATTTACCAGAGTAGGATCCAAATCAATCAAGCCACCACTAGCTTTTGACTAACTTTTCTTCCTTTTTAATGCCTTCAATAGTTTGATCTTCAACAAACACCACATCACAACTTTTAACAAGCTTCTTCTCAATTGGATCATAACACTGATACCCAAACTCATCTTATCCATAACCAAGGAAAATATACTATTTTATCTTAGCATCAAGCTTAGACCTTCCATCCTTAGACACATGTACAAAGCATTTGCAGCCAAAAACTCACAGGCGATCATAAGTAACTTCTCTAACATACCTTACACTGTCAGAATCATTAGTTTGCAAAGCAATAGTAGGGGTTAGATTAATAACATGTGCAATAGCGTATAGAGCCTCACCCCAATAAGATTTAGGCAATTTTAGCTCTGAAAGCAAACATCTGACTCTATCCACTAGAATCTTGTTCATCCTTTCTATCAAGCCATTCAACTCAAGAGTCTTAAGAGGTGTCATATGATACTTAATGCCCTACTCTTTACAGTATTTATCAAAAGGTCCACGATATTCACTACCATTATCAGTTCAGATGCACTTCAATTTCTCCCCAGTTTCTCTTTTAACAGTAGCCTGAAATTCTTTAAAAGCATCAAGAACCTGATCTTTGGATTTTAAGATGTGAACCCAAAGTTTCCTTGAGTGATCATCAATAAATGTTACAAAGTAAAGTCCACCGCTAAAAGACTTTACTTTTGATGGACCACAAACATCGGAATGCACCAACTCAAGAACATCCTTCTTTCTAAAAGGCAAGTGATGCTTAAAGGAAACTCTTCTTTGTTTCCTAACCAAACAATGAGCTCATTTTTCTAATCTTGCACCCTTTAAACCTGCAAGCAAATTCTTCTTTGCTAAATATTCAAGTTCCTTCTCACTTATGTGGCTCAACCACCTATGCCATGGCTCTGAAGCATTAGTGCTCTCAACTGCATTAATGAGGTTAGTGTTAATTGAAGCTTGTAACTAGTATAAGTTATAAGACTTCTTACCTCGCGCCATAACTAGGAAACCCTTGGTCAATTTATAATGACCATCATAAAAGGTACTAGAATATCCATCATCATCAAGTTTACATGCAGAGATCAAGTGTCACCGAATATCTGGTACATGTCTCACATCCTTATGCACTAACCTCATACCATTGTTAGTTTCTATGCAAACATCTCCAGTACCGACTACATTTGACAAGCCATCATTACCCATCTTTAAAACTTTAAAATCACTTGGAGTGTAAGATGTGAAGAACTCCTTCCTTGATATAACATGAAAGGCAACACCACTATCAATTACCCAACTGGTCTCATCACAAGAAAGATTAATTCCACATTCACCATACATAACAACAAGATCATCTAAAGTGGCAGTAACGATATGATCATCATTTTTATCATTGCCCTTATTCTCTTGCTTGTTGTTACCCTTATTTTATTTCTTCCACTTGAAGCAATATTTCTTGATGTGCCCTTTTTGGTGACAGTAGTTGTACTCCAAGTTTTTGTAATTTCCCTTCAACTTACTTCTATTGTTGCCTTTATTTTGATCTTTATTCCTAGTTTTACTTCTTCCCCTATTTTCAATAACCAAAACTTCTAATTGTGATGTCAATGTCCCTTGAGTTATTCATCTCACTTCTTCATTTAAGACACCAATCTTCACCATTTGTATGGTCACAACACTTGTAGGAGCCGAGTTCATCAAAGTCACTAGAAAAGTCTCCCATGAATCAGGAAGGGTATTAAGCAACCAAAGACCAAGAATTTCATCAACAAATTTTACACTCATGCTAGACAACTGATCAAAACACCCTTGAAAATCATTCAAGTGATCAGGTATGGAGCTCTCATCTTTGTATCTCAAATTCATAACCCGTTTGAGTAGAAACAACTTGTTGTTACCAGTCTTTGAAACAAACAAAGTCTCAAGTTTTTCCTACAAGCTATGAGCATTAGTTTCATCAGAAATGTGATTCAACACATTGTCGAATGATGCCACAAACTTGTTCGTGCTCAAATTTCCATTCTTCATCACTTCTACCATCGGGTTTTTTAGTAGTAAAAACTAGTAAGTGCAATTTGTTTATGAACATAAGATCCTTCGCCTTCCCTTTCCACTTGTGATAATTTGTGTCATCTAAAAGTACCATTCTAGTCAAATTCGCCTCCATCATTCAATTAACCAAAACACCTAAAGGGCCAGAGCTCATATACCACCTATTGGGAAAGGGAGGCAACACAACAATGCCAAAAACTAGTCCCAGAAATTCCTTTCTCACTTGAATGAACAAGATGAGCAAATATAGAATAGTTCAAAAACACAAATTAATGACAACACACTCACAAAACAAACACGGCAATTTTTAGCTTGGAAAACTCCTTTAAAACGAAGGATAAAAACCATTGGATCTCTCTCCGATCCAAATAAAAGGCTCCACTATAATTCAACAATATTTAAAGCATCAAAACATGCCGACAAGTGTCTCAAACAACCATAAAGATAACCACAACTCCTAAAGACAAAAGCAACAAGAAGAGTGTAAAGAGAACTAACAAAGGGCATCGATTTTGACAATAAACAACAACCTTCCCGACCTCAAAATCTAATCTCCACCCTTCAAAATAAAGTTCCAAATGTCCTTCAAATATTGACAAAAAACCAGCTCAATCAGACCAAGGAAGCCCTTCCAACCATGGAGTTTGATCAAACCCATAAGTTCTGAATATTAACCCAGACAACTTCTGTTCTTGACACTCATACTCAAAAACCAACCATCAAAATTTGATTTCCACCATTCAGATTAAAGAACACACAGAGACGAACAAATCCACCAAAAAGAATACTATGTGATGGAGATTGATTGATAAGAGGGAGGTATTTTCTGGCGGTTAGAAGAAGGACAAAATAAGGATTCACAATTCGTGTTCAGTATATTGTAGCCTTGTAATCATATTAGAATTCGCCCACTTCAAGAAAAAGGCTAAACTACGGTAGAAAAGAATGCAATGATGAGCTAGTATATGGTGAATGGGAGAATGATAAGAGAAGATACTTGATTGTGATAGAGGAAAGGTTGTATATTGTGATTTGTGAAGGCGAGAACAAGAAGAAAATGGTGGTTTACTTTTGGGGGCGTCTGATGTGTATTGTTGAGGTAAGTGAAATAGTGGATATGATGAATAATGGTGACACAAAATAGACTATTGTAAATATAACTTTTAATTAACTTTATTCATAATATGTTCGGATACAATTTTAATCTCAATTTTAATGTACTTCTACTTTTGTTGCTATTTCAGTTTATTATATAATATTAGTTAACCTTTTTAAGAATTTATTTTACTTGTCTCTAAATTTTTATGATTATCTTAATATGTATTAAACTCGCTGGCATCGCGAGTTATGAATTATGCACTAAAATAAACCTTGTCAATTCAAGCAAAGCCAATAGATTAACTATGAAATGGTTTGTTTTTCTGTCAATTTTCAGAGACTAGTACTCTGATATATTAGTCATTAGCATAGACGTTTTACAAGTTAAGCTTTCTGTGGCTTTGGCATTTTCTTGGACTACGGCAATGCTATCTGTTAAAAAAACATATTAAACACATGTTTTTGGTGGATGAATAAATACCTAATTTTTAGGAATAAAATCAAAATTGTTTATAACTTGATTTTAGGAAGATTTCAACAGATTTTATGATTTTTTAGTTGTAAACTTTGCTCTATAAATAGAGCAACACATCAAATAATATTTACACCATACACATACTTTCAAACTCACATTCTCCATTCTTACCACAAAAACAACCAACACTATCTCTTTCAGGATTTTATTTTCCACAACAACTCTTTCAGGATCTTGGTCTCTGAGGAACTTGCAGGTCATCGTCGCCTCATAGAAACATATTGATGCCAGTAATATGATTTATATGACCATTTCAAAACAGCAAACAAACTAGAACTCTAGAATCCAGACAATTTAAATGAAAAAAGATTTTCTTTTTCCACAAACGGTGCAAATTTTCTTTTTTAAGATTTGAAATTCTGTCCTTTCAAACCACTAGACCAATACTTTGTCGTTGACAAGGAAAAAAAAACGGTTATTTGGATTAACTGCAAAATGTTCGTATAATGAGAAGGAAAAGAAAATGGTTGATTGACCACTGTCATACGAGCTTTTCCCATAACTCTGTTTTGCTCCTCTATATTAATGTTAGTAAAAATCCATTTCAGTTGCTTGACCAGAGTGTGTTTCCTATAGGTAGTTTGGTCTGGAATCTGACGCGGCAGTAAAGGATGAATGCCCTTTTTATGATTCTGTTTTTGACTTGCTCACATCTGATTATGGCAATGTCTGCTGCATCTGACAATATCAATACAAGTCTATCTATCAGAGATGCTGAGACGATTGTATCAGCATGTAGAACATTTGAGCTAGGATTTTTTAGTCCAGGGAGCTCCAAAAGTAGATTTTTGGGAATACGGTACCATAAAATACCTGGGAGACTTCCAGTTTGGGTTGCCAACAGAGAAAGCCCCTTGTCTGATTCATCTGGAATGCTCAAACTTACTAGCCAGGGAAGTCTCGTCATTCTTGATCGCAATCAAAGCACAATTTGGTCTTCATCATCATCAAGGACAGTGACGAATCCATTAGCTCAGCTTCTGGATTCGTGGAACCTTGTGGTGAAAGATGGGTAAGGTGATAATAATCCTGAAAATGTATTGAGGCGGAGTTTTGACCACCCAGGTGATACATCACTGCAAGATATGAAGCTTCGAAGGAATCTAAAAACAGGTGCAGATTGGTATCGTCATCATGGAGAAGGCACCCGATGATCCATCTCCAAGGTAATTTTACATTTTGGATGGATCTTAACGGATTTCCTGAGTTTTATTTCAGAAATGGCTCAATTAAGACGTTCCGATTAGGACCATGGAATGGTCTGAGATTTAGTGGACTGCCATATTATTTCCAAAACCTAAGGTTACAATTGAGTATGTTCACGAGGAGAAGATAATATATTTCAGGTATCATATTATGAACACCATATTTTCTTCAAATGTGGTGATTACTTATGATGGCATTCTCCGAGTCTTCCTGCAAAGTGGTAATGGGCCAGATTGGACGCCTTATCCATCAATAAGTGTCGATTACTGTGATGATTATGCACATGGTGGCGCATTTGGTGTCTGAGATACTGGCAGTGTTCCTATTTGTGGATGTTTCACAGGATTACCAAAAAGTCCTGAAAATGCAGGCCAAGATATCATTGATTGTTCAAATGGTTGTGTCGAAAGGCACCATTAAGTTGCTCGCAAGATGGTTTTCTTAACTATACTGGCATTAAATTGCCAGAAACACGAAATTCCTCGTTTAATAAGAGTATGAATGATGCAGCAGAAACAATAAAATCAAAGGGGATAAATATTGAATCTGTTAATTTGAGCACGAATGGCGGAAACAATCTAACCTAGGAGAATAGGTATCAAAGATCACTGATTTCTGCAGGAATACCGAAATTTGGAGAGAAAGAAAAAGCTTTATGCCGACATATTATTACCAAATCTAATTGGAAGAAACAAAACTGCCACATACTAAACAAAAGAAATAAATTAATTCAATATTCCTAAACAAGAAACCTAATTAAAATAAAATCATAACATAGATTTCTGTTTTCTCCACCGCATCAATGAACCTGGAAGAGTGTAAGAACATGGCTTACGCAAATTTGGATGCAAGAGAGAAAGAGAGAGAGAGGGGGGGGGCTGGCTTGTGTTTGCTTCATAAAATTCAGTCAAAGCGGGAAAGACATCGGCTTGCTGCATCCGAAATTGGTATGAACTTACTCCAAGATCTGAAATGCCAGTTCGTATTGATCAGAATATCGTACTTACTGAAAGAAAGTTATATATGTAAAGAAGAGAGGCTAACAAGATAAATAGAAATTGAAAAAGAGTAGAATGACAAATTTTGAAATCCGAATAAGTTAATTTTTCATGCATGATTTTGGTAGCAAGACAAAGTTCTTGGTGGAGCCATAATTAAAAACAATCTTTTAAAGATGGTGATTAGCAGATAAATTTTTAATTTTTATATACTATATGTTAATAGTTTCCCTAGCTCCATATTTTCTGATTTCATCTGTCTAGTTCGGGAAAACAAGAAAAGTCATGACTCCAATGTCAAGAAGAAGTTCCTATTCATTTTGGTTCTAATGCGGACTTCTGATACTAGGCCTGGTTTTGGTCTTATATGATCGGAAGAGGAAGCAACGTATGTTGTTAGGACCATTACATCTTTATGTATCAGATAACAAGAAATTTGATTCTGGCAAATGTAAAAAGACTCATTTGTGCTTCTTTATTCTCTGTTTCTGTTTTTCTTTAATGAAAAATGTTATTCAGATAAGAAGTACCGCCAGAAAGATCTAGACTTACCAATGATTGACTTGGGTACTGTTGTTTCTGCAACCGACGGCTTTTCTAATGCCAATAAACTTGGACAAGGGCGGTTTTGGACCAGTCTATGAGGTAACTTCCTGACCAAGCATTACATATTTTCTGATGCCTTAAAATTATGCGAAGTGTTTAGTATTGGCTTATCATATCACACAGTTTCTGAACCATTAATGATTTTGGCGTGTTAAGTCTCTCAACTAATTGTTGTTTACTAATAACCCAAAAAAATATTTTTGTTTAATAATGGTTCTGACTATTAATGGAAAAAAAATAAAAAGTGAGATTATGTTGAGGAACTTAAGATAAAATATGGTGTGTTAAGCTATCTAATTAAACATCGTGGACTTCATCATTTGATAAGCTTGGCTTTGTTTGAGTGATTATATTGCAGGGAATGCTCAAAGATGGACAAGAAATATCCATTAAAAGACTTTCAAAGACTTCAAGACAAGGCACAGATGGATTTATGAATGAAATGCAAATTGCTAAGCTTCAGCACAAGAACTTGGTGAGGCTTATAGGATGCTGCATCCAAGGAGAAGGAAAGTTTCTGATCTACGAGTTTATGCCTACCAAAAGCTTGAACTTCTTTATTTTCGGTTCATCCCTCAAACTCCACTTTTTCCATATTTAAAGGAACTGGAGATACTAGTACATTTTAGTATTTGAACTTAATCAACTGAATTCAATAGACTATATGTGAGAATTAATTGGATATGTTTGCAGTTATTTGCAGTTAAAATTCTTTGTTTTGTTGTGTTGAGCTAGCTTGTATTTTGTGTACATTAAAAGTCATAAAGAAAGGGAAAATTGGATTGACTCGCGGATCGAACACGGAGAACAAGCCCAGATGGTCGACATGCTACAACATTGTCAAAGGAATTGCTTGTGGATTCCTTTATCTTCACCATAAATATTCAAGGCTAACAATAATCCGCAGGGTTTTGATGTTGGAAGGTGAAGGTGAACTTCCAGGCCTAAACAACCAGGATTCTTCACTGAATGTGACATCAGTGAAGCCAGCTCTTCATCAACAAACCGAAGTCTTGGATCTGCAAATATTCTCACTCTTACGGAGTCAGAAGCACGATAAACAGCATATCATGGTCATCTTGATGGTCTGCTACCATATTCTTTGGGGTAAGGCACGTTACCCCAAGGAATGTGCCTTACCACATTCTGCTCACTCTTACGGAGTTAGAAGCACGATAAATAGCATACCATGGTAATGTTGATGTTTTTTCTTGTCTGCTACCACATTCTTTGGGGTAAGGCCTCTTTCTATTGTTAAATCTGCATGTACAAAGTTTGAATGTGCATACCAAAATCTGCCTGTATATTTTTACGGTATATATTAATCCACGTACCAAAACTGATCTTTGGTTTACTTTTTGACATGGTGGTTAAATTCTAATCAATCAATATAGATATAATAGCTAGGAAATTTTCCCAAACTTTTGACAAGTGGCATTCTATTTGATAGTCATTTGGCATTTACCTCTTTTTATACTTACAAAATTGACAAAAAAAAATTAAAACAGAAATTGTACCATCTACATCTTATTGTTAGAAATTTGTTATATTTTTTACAATAAAAAGACATTTCATATATTGAAATTAATGAGAAAAATCATATATTTTTTCTTTTTTATAATAAAAAGACTTTCATATATTGAAATAAGTGCACTTAGCTTATACTTAGAAAATTGACAAAGAAAATTAGAAGAAAAATCGCATCATCTAAACTTTTTTGTTGAAAATTTGTTCTATTATTCACAATGAAAACACCTTGCATATATTGGATATTAGTTCTCTTAGTTTATACTTAGAAAATTTACAAAGAAAATTAGAAGAAAAATTGCACCATCTACTTTTTATTAATGGTAGAAATTTATTTTATTTTTATATTGAGTATAACAATATATAAATTACTCATGAAAGGAATTAATTTTCTCTTGAGTTTATGTTCATATTGGAAAATGAATTACTAATTTTTTTTTTTGTTAAGTTATTTTGGTTAATGCAAAGATATTCTAAAAAAATCATTAATATTAAATTTATTTATTTTGATTTTAACCAAAAGGCTAAGAAAGATATAACTATATAATTTTTGTGACATTGTTTTTATAAGTTTAGTGCAATTTGCTCATAGTTGTGAAACTAAATCATATAGCAAATTATTTATTTTTAAGTATTATTTCTTAATTTTGAGTTAAAATAAATGACATCAAATTATTTTTTATTCTAATTCTTATTTATTTTTTATTTAAGAAGAAAAATAATCACTTGCTACAGTCTTTGACATTGGTGGTTTCTAAAAAAAACACAGCTAAGATTATGGACTTTCAAGATAAAAAATTATAATTAAACATTCAAATAAAGAAAATATGTAGAATTACAAAATTTAGAAAAAAATAATATAAATTTACTAAATATTAATTAGTTTCAGTTTCATAGTTTGGAAAATTTTATAAGATTTTCTTAAAAATATTTTATTTATTATTTTATACTCAACATAAAATTTTATTTGAACCTTTTGTTATATACATTAAAATTAAAAATGTATATTTCTTAAAAATAAAAAGATTGCAATTTACCATGTTTAATTTTATTTTTCACTTTTTTAGAATCAATCTTATTTTTATGTAAATAATAAAAATTTTAATATCTGTGCATAACACAGGTAAAGTGTTAGTTTTTCTTAACTTTAATTTTATAAGAATAATTTTTCCAGCTATTCCTGAGATTTGATAATTTTGCTTGTTTGGCCCCTGTGTTCTTGGGACCACCCCATTTGGTCCCTCTCTTCTTTTTCTATCAGTTACATTTAATTGCTTGCAGAAAAGCTAAAATATCCTTGTTCACAATATAAGGTGGTCCCTCTCTTCAGCATATGTCTTCCTGAAGTTCAGTAAACCTTCTATTTGGTCCATGTGTATTGATGATCCATCTCTTCGGTCCTTCTCTTTCACCTTTGCCATTTAATTTAATTGAGTGGATCCAACTTGAATTATACGAATTTTCAGAAGTGGTTACGTCAAATAATGACTTTTCATCATTTAAGTCATTCTGTCTCTATCAAGCACATCAAATGTTCATAAAGCCTAGTAGAGAAATTGCCAAAAACACACATCAATTAAAATTGGAGACGTACGATAGTATATAAATGGAAAGAACTTTTTAAGTAAAGGCATGAGATTCAGGAAGCAGTGACCGCAACAGAGACATCCAAACTAAATTAGCATTTTCCCTGCGACCTCGTCATCTTCTGAAGCTCAAATTTATTTAAATAAGAAAATAGATGATAAATAGTTGTTACAACCCAATAAGAGGGTAATAAACCAAGTGGTAATTACACGGTACACCCACAAAACTTTCCAAAATTTATTCCCTAAGGACCACTTTCGCATATTACATATACATGCTCGTCACTTTTTCAAATTCACTACATTTCAAATCATACGGAATCTTGTTTATATATTGTTGATTTGTTATTGATTTTATATGTTATTGGTATGTTGTTGAGGTTTTCTATATTTTCAAATTTAAGACGTCTTGTTTATATGATATTTATATGTTTTCGATATTTTGTATTTATATGCTATTTATATGTTGTTTATATGTTGAAAACAAAATATAAACAAAATATCAACAACATATAAACAATATATCAACAACATATAAATTACAAACTTGTATATATATTGTTTTCAATATATAAACAACATATAAATAAGATATTAACAATATATAAACAACATTCAAACAATATATGAATAAGAAACAACATATAAACAACATATAAATAATATATAAAAAAATTAAAACAAATCTGTAAAATGAACAGATTCTAAACAAGTTTTAAATAACATATAAACAAGTCTATCAATCTATAATATTGATTAGTGAGGTGCGCGTTCAAAATTTAGAAAATGGGCCGCGTGAATATGAAATTAATGATTTTGGACTCCGTGAATTTGTAACCGGCCCATAAACCAAAGCAGGAAAAAAAAAAAAAGCTCTAGCTCATGCTGTGAGCAAAAGAAAACAAACTTCTTTGTGTGTCTAGGTAACCTAGTCCTCTACAATTCTAGAAAAATATCTTCATATGGAAAACTTGATTGGCTTTTTCGACACTGGCTTTGGAAGAGTGATATTACGCGTCTCAATCCCTCCAGGGGCCTTACGAGAAACCGTCTTCCATTTTCCCTCGTCTTCCTCAACTTGATCAGACCATGATACCTTTGAATGCAACTCATTCTTGTCTGCAATAGCAATAACAGTATCCTATTGTTGATTGCCCTCCGCAATGGTAGTCGGTTGCATTATTTGAGAATGCTTAAGAGCAACCAACGGAATAGCCCCAGTCTCAAGATTATCAGGCATTTTTTGCATTCCATTGTCAACCTACAGAATAACCTCAGTGGCCTCATCACCAAGATCCCCATTGTCGTTAGAGCTCATGGTCTCTGACGTGTGAACTCATCGAGTCAACTTCAAGACAATGAACATTCCCTTTCCTAATCCCTGAGACATCCTCAAGCAGAACGTGTAAGTCATTACGAAGAGTATCAAAAGCATTTGTGACAGGAGTCGCAGCTAGAGTTTTAGCCCTCCCCTGTTTCATTGGCCCCTTAGATTGTTTTGGATCATCAACCTTGGCAACCCCATTAACAATTTTCTTCCTAGACTCCGAAGAACCATCATACTTTTTGTTCTAGTGGCAGTCTTTTGACAGGTTACCAATGTTGGAACAAATATTACAAAAAGAAGGTAAGTTGTCATAAACAACATCAATGAAAAAGGTCTTACCTACCCGTTCAATCATCAGGGTTTCAGGCAAATGTTGAGCCACATCCATATCAATCAATAATCTAGCAAAATGGCCCAAGTCACCATCAATTGTTTTATTGTCAACTCGCAATGGTGCTCCCACTCCACAAGCAACGTCAAATAGAATTTGAGGATGCCAATACTCCCAAAGGAGATTGTAGAACGAACCCAAATTTGGGTATTTGTTGATTTCTGAGCCACTGGATCAAAATCTGGTCTCCAAGGTTGGAGACGCAAAACGCTCGGCTTTAACATCATTACACTGCTATCTTAAACCTAAGGATGGAGGGACACCGGGTCCAGTGGGTGCCCGGGCCCCCCACCGGCCACCGGCCGGAACCCCCTTATTAGGGGTTCCTTCGTCCCCTCCAAGTAAGGTGCCCCACGTAAGTTACAGGTGAGAGGGGGGCACCATTAAAGCCGTGAAGGCTTGATCAAAAAGAAGAGCTGAAGAGGAGAAGAGGAGCGGAGGAGACGACTGAGAAGAAATTAAGAAGCCACAGAAAGAAGAGAAGACGTGAAGAAGATGAGTGAGACGGCAGCGTTTCGGAGGAGCAGATCCTTTTTTAAAAAAAAATCTTCAATGAACGACAAGTTGTTCTCTATTGAATGACATGTCGTTCGATGAAGAATTTTTTAAATCAAACAGAGGAAATGACACAACATCATATTTGTGCATCCTCCCTCTCTGTTTCATGCACTCTCTTTTGGTTCTTGGAGCAAAACGCGAATCGAATAGCATCTCTCCCGTTCGTGCCAGTCGTCGCTGCCACCGTTCACCACGTTCTCTCGTCGTCGCTGGTAAGTCCACTCTTCTTTGTCTTTCTTTTCCTTTTGATATTAACACAACTAAGTTAGGGTTTTGAAATTTGGTTATGATTTTGCTAGTTTGAACTGAGTTAGTGAGTTAGGTTATGATTTGTGAATTTGAACTGAGTTGTTTGTGAATTTGGACTGAGTTAGGTTATGGTTTATAGTTGTAACAATTTTCATTTTTTGATTTTATTTGATGTTTTTATCATCAGACGATTAGAATAATTAGTGGTTGTGTAATTCCAAGAGGATATTTGGATGTAATTACGAGACTGATCATAATCCTGTTAAATGAAAAAAAAAAACTTTTGGCAGCCACGCAATTAGTCTGTATTATTAGCAATTTCAATTGCTAGGTGATTTGTCACTTCTGAGAATTTTGTGAAATAAACAGCTTGTTTGTCTTTTAATTAATCTATTTTATTTTAGTTGTAATTTAATTGCTAGGCTTTGGAATTTGTTGGATGTAATTTTTTCAGATGTGATTTTTTTCTATTTTTTGGTAGATTAATTGTTCGGCTTTGGAATTTGTTAGATGAACTTAATTTATTAATTGAAGTATTTCTTATTAAAAATAATGTATACAGAAAATATATTTAGATATTTTGAAAGGATTAAGAGACCATTGACAAGTTGAAGTGATGGTTTATCAAATGATCTTAATGTAGTTGTTCAGTCTGAAATTAATGTAGTTAGTGATTTAAATCAAAAGAAGGCACAAGTTGACACCTAAAAATTAGTACTTGTACTTTTTTTTAATTAAATTTAATTTTTATAAGACTTAAATTTTATTTAATAATTATAAATGTATATATTTTTTTATTATATATTAGCGTTGTGCTCCGCTCAGAAAACTTTCTAACTTCATCCCTGCCTAAACCCTATTTTTGTCCTCTAGAGAAGATAGATTGATATGATAAAAACCCCTGCCGAGCGAAATCAGCTTCCATTGACCCATTAAATACCACATCAGCGAGAGCTTTTTCTTCAAGTCATCCATTCGCCATGGAACATCGCCTTTCATTAAAACCACTCTGCAATTAAGGAATATTGACAACTGGCCACCCGTTGTGTGTGGAGCTCCACATCAATTTTGATTGATATATAACCACCTTTGTTCACAATTGTGGGAGAAGACTTGGACGACAAAGCGGCAATACGGCTTGGACCTTGGAAAACATCTGCAAAGGACGACTTTGCTATGGGGGCAGCGTTTAATCGTGAGCAGTAGGAGAACATCTCAGTGTGCCAACGTGGCCCATGATGCAATAGAAAAGGGCAGGAATCAGAAGTTGTCGGCGTAAGATTCGGAGGAGGTGGCGGCTAGGTCTCCCATTGTGCCGTGTCAAAGACTATCAATCATTTTTTTCTGACATAAGAAAACTCTATAAATGGAGAGAACTTATAATTCAAATATTTTGATTTAAATGTATTGTTAATTTCATTTGTGTACTATAATCTTATAGATCAATAGTATTAGAGTTAATTATAATATAAAGGTCAAGAGTTTGATTACCAGCAGAAGAAAAAATTACTTATCAAAAAAAAATTCACTTACATATTCTTTCACTAGACTCGTAACAAGTGACTTTCCTCAAAATTTTGCGTAAATGGTATCAGAACAGAAGATTTGGATGAAAAGAGATGTGTGAAAATGTGCAGCGGTGATCAAGGGCTAGTGCCAAAATACTTTTAGGTGAAACAGATGAGAGTCTAGATAAATTAATTTTGTGAATTGGAAGCTTATGCGCATTCAATTCGTAATCGTACCAATTAGCAACTTAAAAAACATGATTTGTTATCATGATGTGGGTCCATCTATGTGACATCTGGCTGACATAGACGAGTATGTCATGAAACATATAGCATTACATTACAAATTGACCAATACTAGTTTACTTTTTCAAACGCTAAGGCCACCATGATCAATACTATTCAAATATATGTAGTACTTTATGTCATAAAACGAAAACAATTCAGAAAATTCAAATTTTATAATTAATCGATGAAATGTCGTCTCATAAAATTGTTAAAAAAATATATTATTTACTTTGCCAAAAAAGTACCTTAAGACCCAGAACTAATATGGTTAAATTCCACGCAAATACAAATCTTTGAATCAATAATATGCAGTCGAATATAATATCCCAGATTATAAGCTCATGAATGCAAATGAATTAGCTTATTAAAGTATTATGTGTTCCACCAATGCGCTTATAATTAATTAGTATTAGAGTAATACCTAATAGTAAGGAGATGAGAATTCAATTTCGAATAAAAGAGGAAAAAATGACTTAGCTGAGAGTTCAAGTTCAATTTTGGATTAAAAGAAGGGGAAAAAATATATGCCACTTGAGGGCTGAGACTAGCTCAAATTGTGTACGCTACGAACTTGAAATTTCGTGTCCAATCCCTTTTAATAAAGGGGAAAATTGTGTTCCACATAGTGATGTAAGCCTCCAATGATAAGATGATATGGAAGTCACACGATTTGAGCTCGTCATCTAGTTTATCATCACCTATCCGACCTCAAATTTGTTGAAGTGGTGGACTCTTAAAGAGGCGTCAATACCTTTTTGGCAAAGAATTAAGTGCAACTCCAAATAAGTTGTGATTTAAATAATAAATAAATCAAGCTAATCAAACTCTAGTTGGATTAAAACTTGTTTTTATACATGAATTTATGCATTCACATAATGCTGTAAAGTTTATGATCTAATACATTGAGGTATATTAATTAATAGGTTTGCAGCTCATTATATTAGAATTAATTTCAGCGTCAAAAAGTTATAGATCGATCTTTGGCAAAAAAGAAATGACTTGTAAAAAAAAACATTGAGGTATTTTAACTATCAAAAGAAAAACATTGAGGTATTTGATTAATACTGATAGGGAGAACAACCCAGTCCAGTCCTTTTCATATTTGATTTCCTCAAGATCTGGATTTTATTCATCGTCTTATTTGTGATTTCCGAGCGGCCGTTGCCGTTGCTTCACCCTTCAAGTCAAATTATATGTATATTTTTTCAAGGATAAACCCCACTTTTTAATTGACATATTGAGACCAAAGCTTATCTTGCCATTCCAGAAACCTTTATATATAGCAGACATTGTTGAATTTTCTAGATCAATTCGTACAAGGCTTAGTGACTAAAAATCGTCCCTTTTTTTTGATTTTTTGAACAAAAAATCGTCCAATTTTTACGCTCTGCATAAAACATATTTCGCTCTTTAAAAAATAAAATTCATATATTCTAATTTTTTAAACTTGCATCAAATCCATTCTTCCGTTAGTAGACTTTCAAAATTTATCGTTTAATACCTATGTGGCATGCTCATGCCTCGTTGGTACTCAAGGTTGTTTTAAATGATGACATTAGCAATCCATGTGCATTAGGCTGCTTGTACTCAGGATTTTTGAAGTCGTTTTGCAGAACGCATGTTCAATATTTTTATTATTATTTTATTAAAGTTTCAAGTTCTTAGTCCCTCAGTTTTTTCATCCGTAACCCAGGAGCTACTTTAAGAGTCACGCAGAACGCTTACTCAGCTTTCCATTAAAAACAATTTAATTTTAATCCTAATTTTTATCTACTACTTCATTTAATACTTTCTACCCCAAATTCACTAAAATAAAAAGTGTTCATTCAAATAAAAATAATTCATTAAAATAAAAATATTAAATTAAAATTAAAAATACATTAAAATAAAGTTCATAATTTCTTAAAATAAAATAATAATACATGAAAATAAAATTTGGTATTATTCTTCACGATTGTTCCATAGACGCTCTACCAAATCCGCTCGGAGACAATAATGTTGCTCACAATCACGAATATCGGTGAACCTTTGGATATGCATTGCAAAGTCGGATTGACCTCCCTGTGATGCATTCGCTTGATGGTCGTCTCCTTCAAATAATTTTTTTTGTACTCCTCGTCATCAGAAGATGAGGAAATATTTGCAAGTGCAAATTCTTCTATTGTTTTGTTTTTGTTGTTTGAAAAATAATCTGAAAAATCGTTGGGATCCATTAAAAAAATATTTGGAGGGAAATTTTAAGAGTTGAGAGAGTTTGGAGGAGAGAAATAGGTGTTTGAAGTAAAGAAATGATAGAAAAAAATATGTTTAGGGGGTATTTATAGGAAAATGAGTAAAACTAGTCGTTAGGGACTAAAAGGGTAATTTTTCGGTCTCCAACGGTAATATTACCGTTGCAATAAATCTAACCGTTGGATCAATCAGATCCAATGGTCAGATTTTGATTTTTTAAAAAATAAAAATGCCAGGGGTGGGCCAATGGGCCCCGTGCCTGACAGGTAGCCCGTCCTCTTGCAGGAGGACGGGCTAGCAGACCGGGACGCTGTAATACGTCCCCGTCTGCGGGACCATTTCTAATCCTATTGTGGGCAGCCTAAGTCGGAATTAAGGGGATTAATTAATCAAATAATCATGATTTTTCTTATTAAAGCATAAAAACCTTATATCTTATTAGATAGAGATTAGTTGGAGTAAAAAGAATATTACTGATTGAACCTCGTGACTTTCTTGTGAGCAATCTAAGCAATAAGGCACTTATGACCGCAAAATTTACATGCAAACCCATAAAAACATCAAATCTTGACCTTGCATGACATGAGATAGTTAAATAGTGAGAGAGAAAGTCGCTAATGGCTTTGGAAATTTCCCATTTCCGTACTTCTCTTTTACGTGATGAGAAAGATTGCTTCACAGTTCACTCCAGTTCATTTTTTGTGATTCCGTTCTTTGTTAATTTCCAGTGAAATTATTTTTGAGTTCATGGGTTTACTGAAATTCTGAAGCAAATCCTTTCTGTTTGAAAAAAATTACAAATTGGTCCTCCACACAGGTTTTAATGTCACGACTTCGATGGAAATTTGCATTTACCAATACCTAGTGGTGGAACTAGAAATTGAAGGGGTGGAGTTGGTGTTATCGGCAGACAGATGGTGTAGGGTGATGGCGTGTGACGAAACTCCAACTTCAAGAGCAAAGGTGGGATTTGTGGTGAGATGGCAGGGGTCCTCTGGACTTCGATCGGCAGCCCCACCTCTCTCTGTTACTGACGATACCCTCTTTATATTATACCCAACTATTTCAAAAAGAATAATTTCATGTTAGAAGGATGAAAAATGAAAAAAAAAAATCTGCTTTTGATCTATTTTTAATCTATAGATGACGTTATTACTTATCAATTGTCGCCGATATCATATTAAAATATATTAATATCTTTGATATAATTAATAAAGAGGCAGATCAGTCCAATCCAGCTTGAATAATGTAGTAATGTCAAACGGACTAATAATCAACTTCCGTAGGTACATTGAACTTTAGTTAAATTATTTAGAA
This sequence comes from Flueggea neowawraea, assembly GCA_948243855.1. NCBI lineage: Eukaryota > Viridiplantae > Streptophyta > Magnoliopsida > Malpighiales > Phyllanthaceae > Flueggea > Flueggea neowawraea. The sequence goes on along the minus strand of CAODLS011841913.1, from coordinate 4,167 downwards.
ATAACTTTAGCTTTATTAGAGAAACATTTTGTTCAACATTCGCAAGCACACTACAAACAGATAGATTTAACTGGAACTATACATATAATCTACATCAAATATTTTTTCCTTAAAAAAAAGATTTGGGTGGTACATCTATTTATGATCTATCTCTATTTGATTAATTTTCATTTGCTTCAAATGACCAAAAAAATTTTGCTCTCTATCATTAAAAGATAAATAAATAAATTTCGCTCTCTCAAAATTTTATCAAATTCCTTAACATTAATCAGAAATACTCATTATCATTTAAACTACTTGTCAGGTTAATGTTTCATATCTTTAATTTCTACACACATGCATTATAAATTAACAAAATTGATGTCACTCTCTCACAAAGTGGAGTATCGAGTGTGTGTATTATTTTGTTTGGAACCAAAACAAGATAAACAAGATATGATGAAGACGAGCGTAACATTGTTGACAACATATGTTTCGTAGTCGAAAAGTAGAACAAGTGGGCTATCTATTACCTAATACCGTATGTGTTGGACACTTCTCCAATTTAAAGTATCAAATAATTTGTTTACGGATACTTGCCATCCGCAGGTACCTTGAAACTGACCTCGAACGTCACTGTGCACTGCTTCTGTTTCTAACTTACAATTATGCACTTTCCCCGGATAAGATTGTCATCTTTAACTTTTGGTGCTAGTTCATCCACGTTTAACTTTGACAATATAATACATAGAGATTGCATTATCAAAGAAGTTATTTTTCATAAAATTCAATCAGTAAAACCCATTCGAGTATACATGGTATACACATGTATGTGTGTTTTTTTATTGATGTTTTTCAAAAGAGTTTAGGTAGTCTTGTCACCTCCAGAATTAGAACTAGAGGTTTCAACCAATTAAAGTCTAAATTTAAGTCCTTGCGTCGATGACACTCACAACATGCTAAGCGATCTTCAACCCCTCAGAAAGATGTGGATAAATACAGAACCGTCAAAGGATACGGAGCCTCATTCTTAAGATGATCTCATTAGAACACTACCGGATCATGTCACATTTGAAGATGATAGTGTCACAAATATGTACAACATGGACTTATAAAAAAAAAAGGTACAATATGTTAGGGTAAGGCTATGAAAACATGGGAGTTAGGTGGCGATTTCAAGCTAGGAATGGTTGTTATGTCGAGTTGCAACATTCTGTGAGGCTCAACCTACAACCTTACGAACATCTTATAGACGAGGACCAAACCTATGACAAGATTTAAGCTGAATTTATAATGAATCTCACTCCAGTTAAGTGTCAAGTATCTTGGATTAAAAAGAAACCTCCTGTCAAGTATTGTAATGTTATACAAGATGTTAATTTCTGTACAGGTTTTCAGATTGTTGGTCCTTCCTAATTTAAGGCTAGTGATTAAAGAAATATGTGTGATTGTAACTATTTGAAGACCAGATTTTCAATTAAAAGGCACCAGTCCAATGAATTGCAGTATTATCTACAAATTGAAAGGCTAAGAAAGAAAGGGAAAAGAAAAAGAATAATAAAAAGAGGCTGATACTATTAATCAGCAAGAAGATCAATAAAAATTTTGGATGGACATGAAATGAATGTTGCAGAGATTAGGCAGAGCAAGCTCTTGTTATTTTCACCACAAATAGCAGCAGTGTTGTTATCTTCAATTCTTTTTGTGGAAAAACAATGTGCATATATTTTCTTCGCGCTGCCAGTAGCGGCAAACTTAGTTACATCCTGTCCATATGTTTCATTTGTACGAGCAAATTAACAAAAAATAAAATTACACATCAAGGGAAAAAAAACTATCTATAATCGAGCTAGCAGAATTATTACAGACAAAAAAATATATGAGCTTTAACACTTTTTTCATTTCGAAACTTAGATTCAAAATCTTTGTTCGAAGAGAAGTCTATGTTACTTCATTAACGTCGATTGTATGAGCTAATTTTTTTTGTTTCACGAATGTGCTTCTTTTATTTGAAATAATTTAAAAAAAAAAAGAAGAAAAGAAAAGGCAGAAAACCATTAGACCGAGGTTTACGTGTTATCATTATCGCAAACCGAACCTGCTTAATTTTGGTAATGGTCTCTAATCAGCACAATTTTCGGATTGAGCCAATAGAGTTTGGTCTGCTCAGTTGGGTTGTTTAAATTGTGATGCGAAAAATTCTGTTCTATCGAGAGCTGTGATAGAATACTACAGATTCAGATTTCTTTGCTTTTAATTAAAATCGAGAGTAAAGGATTGAAGCCTTTGATTCCGAGTAAGAAAAAAGAGTAAAAGGAAAAAGAAAAATACTGGCAAATGGAAGCTGCACCAAGATTGCCAATTACTTTGGAAGAAAACTGGAAACAGAGAGTGGCACTTGCTGCTATCAGATAAAGACTCCACTCAGGCACTCACTTTGTAATTTTCACACAAACTGATGTGGGCTAGTTCCTAACTTATTGGCCGGACACCCTCCGAATTGCACATAGCAAGAATTCTTTTTTCAACCCCAAAACAAAAAAGGGAAAAAGAGTTTGGAATCTATAACCAAAGAAGGCTGCAACATTTGGCTTAAAACATCTCCACCAAATAAAAACACTCACAAAACTCACAAGTTTGTATAGTAGACTGGTGGGCAGAGACTACACAGGAACTTCTAGAGATGCTAATTGCCATTTGAGCTACCAATTGTTTTTGTTAACAAACTATTAAGGTATCAATTTAACAGTAGCATAGAAGGAAACTGAGGCTGCCACCAAACAAGGAAGTAATCTTTACATTACTAAATGAAAAGGTTAGAGATATTGAATTACCACAACTTGAAACAAATGAATCAATCAAAGAACCAAGTTATCAATAACGAATGTAAATTCTAGGACCATAAAACAAGTAAAGAACAGAACCGACTAAGTTACTACTACTTGCTGCACAGTTTCAGCTCCATTCTCTCCTGAAATCTCCTCCAGCGATCTTCCCTTCGGCTCCGGAACCAAAAATGTGAAGAAGAGCCCCACCACATTGATCACTCCAAGCACAATTAGTGCATTCCTCATGCCTATACCAGCAGGGTAACCTGGATCAGCCTTTGACTTTTCCTGGTTCTGTGCTGCATACAAGAACCCGAATGCCCCGATTATCGAGCCATCCTTGCCTGCTGCCGCTGAAATTCCATGGCAAGTGGACCGGAACCTGGTTGGAAAGATCTCCGCTGGGATGATAAATGTGGTGCTGTTTTGCCCGAAATTTGCAAAAAAGAAGGTTAGTGCATAGATTACTATGAAGCCAATGTGGTTTCCTGATAAACTCCAGTGTTGGTACGGAATTGCCAATGCAAACATGAAGACAGTCATGAAGAAAAACCCGATTAACTGAATAATGAACCGAACAATTCGATCTATCAAAAGTACTGTCGCCCAGTAACCAGGAACAGTGCCACCAAGAGCAATCAAGAACTGAGCTCTAGCGATCTTGAAAAGCTCGTCGAGAGCACTCATTGTCTTGGCTGGTGGAATCCATCCAACGGCACTGAAGATATCCTTCTGAAACAAGTTCTGGCTGCAGTATGCAATGTCAATCAGAAGCCAAATACTTGCTGTCCCCAACAAGTGCAATCCATGGTGAGAGAGGAATTCCATTGGCAACAAACCAAAAGAGTTGCTTTTATCGGCAGCCTGCTTCTCTTCTAGCCCCTTAACATCCTGGATTTCAATGTCCATAACTTCTCACCATATCTTCGCATGCCTTCTTTCGCCATATCGTCACATGCCTTCTCAGCATTCTTGGCAACCAATGCCGTGTGTAACGAGGAGTTTCAGGCATCTTCATGCGCCAGTAGTATGTCAATGCCGCAGGTAATGCACCAAGCATCAGAATTATCCTCCAGACATAGTCAGCCTGAGGCACTGTTGAACCAATTGCATCCACAGAATACGGAGGTGCTTTATATACTGCCTGAAGATTGCTGACAAGACCATAGCCACAACACCACCGGCAAGAATTCCAAAACCCTGCATCGCAAAAACAGAAGCGATGAATGCTCCACGAGTCTTCTTACTAGAGTATTCAGCCATGATGGTAGCAGAGAGAGGGTAGTCTCCTCCAATGCCGAAACCGAGCCAGAACCTGAAGAAACAAAGAGTAGCCAGCACAGCATTCGGAGAACTACCA
>CAODLS011841705.1:0-10288 GCA_948243855.1 Flueggea neowawraea | reverse complement strand
GACCCCATTTCCCACAAAATAAGAAAAAAAATGAAAAGAAATCGAATATCATCATGACAAACTTACCAATATCTAACACTCTTGCACCGGGCACAAAGCTTGGTAGTAGGCGAAAAACAAACAGCACATTGATAAGCGTTCTTAGGAACCGAATAAGACGGGGAAACAGCAGCGTATGACACCGCAGCTTCAAGCTCAGCCCTAGCGGACTCCTCCGACGCTAAAACCAACAACCTCCTGATCTCCACCTTCCTAGCAGCCGCAAGCCGCCATTTACGCCTAATTGAAAGGGCGATCGCCGGAACCACCAAGCAAAACACCGCCAGGACCAGGCTTGAAAACCCTAGATCCCCGGTCACATGCATTTATATGTCGTCCTCCAGTTACAAGTGTCACGCATCCACCGAATTTCGCCTTCCTCAACCGCCTCCTCCTCCTCTTCGTCTCACCCCCACACATAGATTGCTTCCGATTCCCCAGGCTTAGGATGAAATCGGGGCCATTGGTATTGATCGGCCAGCTCTGATTGTAGGGAACTTTCCGGGGAATGTCGGTTCCCTTGGGAATTCGCAGTTCAGATCGGGTTGAGGAATGGGATGGAGATTTTAGGGTTTTTCGGCATTTTTTGTTCTAGCAGATAGATAGAGAATTTGGTCGCGGAAATAATAGATGGTTAAAAAGGCAATTTAATTGTCGAGGGAAAGGAATTTTGTTTTCATAGGAAGGCGTGAATTCTTTGCTCATGAAATATTCCATCTTCGTGGGCCCCTTTCTGCTTCCTACAAATAGTATACATTTCCTTGTTCCGTTTAATATAAAACTAGTATTATGCTGGCGCGATATGCGGTTTAATTTTATAAAATAATTAATTTTTTATGTTAAAATATAATTAAAAAAATAATTTTAATTAATTGTTTAAAATTATTTTTAATAAAAATATGATAAATAAAAATTATAGATTGATTAATCAATATCAATATTTTAAGTTGGAGAGTTTATCTAAATTTTTATAAATAATTTCATAATTATTAATATGTGACTTTTTATCTATTTTTATATTATATATGTGATTGTTTAATTTATTATAAAAATATATTGATTGTTATGTTTAAATTTAATTTCTATATAGCAAAAATTTTTAAGAATTTTAATATTTTTTATAAGAAATTATAAAATATAACTAAATATTTGATTTTTTTCTTAGTTAGATAATATTCTCAAATGGACCTTTTTTTCTTCAAGAATTTATATTGAATTCTCTCTTATATGTTTATTATATAATCTCTTAATTGTAATTTTCTAATTAAATGATTTATTTTTTAGATTTATTGAGTTTTATATGCTGATACTTTTTTAATTTTTAGATTTTTTTATATTCCGAACTTATTTGACTTGACATTATTTTTTTTGCTAAATTTTTAACTCTTATTCTACACACATCAACAATTACTTAAATAACATTTAAACAAAAACTCCCCTTTTATTACTAAAAACTTATCTTGTTATATAAATGTCAAATAATACTCGTGTAATGCACTGTAAATTATGCTCATTTAATTTTAATTAAAAATATTTTTTTAAAAAAATTATATATAATAATAAAAATGTATAGTCAAATTAATTTGAAAAAATAATAAGTTGAAAGTTGAGTTAAGGGGATGGTTAAAATGTTATTTGGAACTCCTGAATAAGAAATTACTAGAAAATATTGGTTGACTAAGGAAATATCTAATATTTAGTTTCATTTCATAATTTCTTCTAAAAATAATTAAACTCTTACAACATTTACAAAAATAGTAATAAGTAGGTATAATAATCAAAATGTTTATTTATAATAAATTAAACAATTACATTTATAATATAGCAAAAAATATTTTTTTAGAGTAAAGATATGAATTAGACCTAACTACAATATATATATATATATATATAAGTTAGAGAATTTTCTCAATTTTTTGACAAATGTATGCCAATACATTTATTTTTGTGTGTAGTGTAAAATATGGTCATTTATTTTAATTTAGTATATTCAACTCTCTTTAAATAAATAATAATAATAAAATATTTTTTTTTGATAATTAACTAAATAGTTAGTATATTTAACTCTTTTTTAAAGAGTAATGATATAGATACAATGACACATGTCAATCAATTATAAAATCACTTGTCGAAAGTTTAGGAAAACTCCTTAGTTATTTTATATATATATAAATATTGATTTTTATTTATATTATTATTTTCTATCAAATCACTTGCTAAAATTAACTGTCACTGATATACAACATTTGCAAATAGTTTAAAAAAATTCTACCTTCTTGCTTGTAGTTTATAATTCTCAGGTTTGAGTTCGAAATTTAGATTGGAGAAAAAAGGATTTCGTATAAATTTATCACATCTCGTTTGCTATTTATATTGCCAGCAGAATGCGGCTCTTACAACCAAAACGAGAGCACGACTCTGCTATTTATATTATTGTTAATTGCTGATAAAATTATACATATTTCAGTAAGTGTTTGTCTTAAGGAAGTTAATTTGATAAATAAATTAAATTGCATAACAGTTATTATAAGTAAAAATATAATTTTTTAAAAAAGAAGAAGGAATGTTTTTGAAATATAGTCCTGGTTCACTATAAACATTATGATGATGATATGATTTACAAAAGATAACCACCTTATTACTATGTATACCCAATAAGAAAAAACTATAATTATATTAATTAATGATTTTGTATTTTGAGTGGATTCAGATCTTTCACTTCTGTAGAAGATACTGTGTTGGAGGGTTGCCATGTGGGGCGAGGTTTGGCTTGGTGTGGATAAATGGACGGTGGAGATTCGATGTGGGAACTTGATTTGGTAATTATAGAGAAAATTTAACGGTGAGGATGAGGGGGGCCATGATCAAAATTCACCATTAGTGGGGTCCATTTGTTCGAATTGGAAAATTTGGGTATGCCACAGGTAAATGCCTTCCTAGGCAAGTCGTTGAATTCCATTACACCTGTTTTTGGAATTGCGTTGCACTGGCTTAAAATTGATCGCCCAACTGAATTTTATTATATTAATCACATAATTATGGGTTTTAGATTTAGTTAAACGTGAAATTTGTCCAGAAATTACAACTACCTTTTAAAAAAGTCTCCATAATAGTAATTTTCCGACCTGAGTCAAAAAAATTTGGACGAGTAATTTTCCGAGGATTGACCATTTGGAATACCTTATTTCAATATTTATTTTTGATAAATAAAAAATATATTATGATATTATCTAAATAGATATAAATATTTTTTTTACAATTACCAACCAGCAATGCGTATTATGATGTGGTGATGTAGAAATTATGTGTATTGAGATAAGATCATGAGAAAATTCCAAAAACGTAATGATTATGCAATTTCACCTCAAAACACGTATTCTTTCTTCCTCCCCAGTCTAACCGTACAATTTGAATTAAATGCCTACGGTTAGGATTTGTTGTAAATTAATACTATTCTTCTGTGTAAACGTAGAATTTAGAAGTTTCTGGATTATGGAATTCTTCTGCCTAATAACCCACAGTAGAAAAACTTAGGTTGCATCAATTCATATTTGCTAGCTAGCTTCAGCTTTTGAAACAAAAATAGACCTAAAAAGCAATAAATCTTTTTTCTCACTGGGTGATCTCATCTTAATCTTACAAAAGTATGATATCTTTATCGACTTTTTTATTTTTCTTTTGGTTGCCCCACCCCAAAATGTATCAATTTTATTAGATCCAACACCAATGCTGAAAGTGACCCTTTCATTTGTTGCTAATTCATAACTGGAATTTTTTTTTTGCTCCTCTTTTCTTGATTCTGAAATTGCATCTTCAAACTCAGGTTACCACAAGAAGTGTGTTCAGCTTGCTTGGCAGAGAAAGTGGGAAAGAAAAAGAGTAGGGTGGTGACAGTGGGTTAGGTATAACATACCATATAAGCACTCTTTTCTTTCCTTGGATATATATTTTAGTATAAATTTATTTTTTAAAATGAGAAAAAACACCGGTGATAGGCTAAATGGCAAATTCTTATGTTTCATCATAATATGGGTTTAAACTAATAGTAAACGTAATTATCTCAGAGATTATTTCTAATGAGCTAGTTTGTATGGATTCTAGCGTAATTAGTTCAAACTCCTATATATGGCTTAAGAAGACGTAAAACTACTAATTCCTCTAATAGTGAGAAAAGAAAGAGTTTCAAAATTAACAATGAGTGAGTTTATTAACATGCATATTTATTTTTCAGTTGTGATAACTAATAAATCTCACTTGCTTACAGATCTGCACAACATTTATATATATCCTAATACTTTATTTTCTTTTTATTAGACCCGACATTAACTTGAGTATTAGAGGAGTCCTTTCTAATTTTTTCGACTCCTTTATGACACGTGGTCTCTTGTCAGTGTATTATTAGGGCCCACCATCGCATTACCGCCTCAACCAATAACCAATACTAAAGAAGATTGGTACAAAACAAATATTAAAGAATAAATATTGCAAAAAAAAAAGATTAAAAACTAAATCACGCATTGACTCAAATTTCCAAAAACGAGGAAGGAATCAGGTCAGAGAGTCAGACTGAAATGTGGGCTAATTGGCCCATAGAAAATTGGGCCGCCGTACAAAAGCTGGGCAAACACGGCACAGTTTCCTACGGATCGCGCCTTCTGGCGCGCCCCAATAGCCATTAATCATCCAAACTCGCACATATTACCGTTAGGCGTGATCGTCTTAACGATTTGATCTCATCGAACACAGCAACCGAAACCGCCGTCTCAAAAGTCAAACTCTGTCAGTTCGTTTAGTCAAATCAAGAGCATCAGCCATGTCTGCCAACCTTGGTTGCGTCATCGTCGCCGTCGATGGCAGCGAGGAGAGCATGTTCGCCTTGAGATGGGCGTTAGACAACCTCAAGCTCCGATCTCCTCCAACTCATTCCGATGAAAAGCCTGGTTCTTTCATCATCCTTCACGTTCAATCTCCACCTTCCATCGCCGCCGGCCTCAATCCTGGTTCAATTCCCTTCGGTGGACCAAGTAAGCTCGGACACCTTTTTTTTTTAAATCAATTTCTTCTTCTTTTGTTTGATTTCAGTTTGAATTCAATAATGTTGGCGAATGGTGATTGAAGCCGATTTGGAGGTGCCGGCGTTTATGGCGGCGATTGAGGCGCACCAGAGGAGGATTACAGAAGCGATTGTTGACCACGCTCTGCAGATTTGCCAGGAAAATAAGGTCTGTTATGCTGGTTATAACCGTTCGGTTACGTGTTGGAGTGTTTATTATGAAGGTCGCTGAATTGGTGGAGTGATTGAGTTTGTCAGGTGACAGTGAAAACACACGTTGTGATTGGCGATCCCAAGGGGAAGATTTGTGAGGCCGTTGAGAATCTGCACGCTGATTTGCTTGTCATGGGCTGCCGGGCTTTTGGCCAGATTAAAAGGTAGTTCCGCTTCATATTGATTAATCATCTTACTGATAGTTGTAACCATAAAAAAAAAAAATCTTACTGTTAGTTGTAGTTGATGTTTAATAACACAGTAATGATTGTCACTCTATTGTTAATACGTAGCTATGTGCTTGTGATTGTATTTTGCCTGCTTAATTTGGGTGCATTTGGATCTTGGAATGCAAGATCATTTTGTTTGCATTGCGTTGTGGCTGCAAAAAAGATGCTATTAGTAAGTCCTGATCAGGTTTCTCTGTGTTGGGATGTGAATGCTTGATGCGATTGTGCATGAGTAGAGAAGCAAAGATTTAACTTGGAACATTTGAGCACTTGGATTTTCATAATAGTAGACATTGGGATTACACAAACATGTGTACCTACTAGTATTTTTTTCACCGGCTGTGACAGCATATATTGCAATTATCTGGTAGTAATTTCCTTTCTCCTTGTCAAGAGGGGTGGTTAACAATGAGGAGTTTTCGTGTAATACTGATAGTGGAAGACTTGTCTGCAACTGCTTTATATGTGCAATTTATCATTTTATTGAGTGTACATTCTATATGTTTTATTGTGAGTTGCTAACCTTATGCAAAGAACTGTATAACTAACTGGCTAGGAAGTTGTCTACCAGATGCAATTCCCATTCCCCTATAAAGGAACAATAAACATTTGAACGACTTTTTAATGAGCTGAAGCGCAACAAAATCTGTTTCATCTTGTTGCAGCTTTCGAATTGGAGTCAACTGTAGAAATTTCAGCTTCCATTTGTGTCGTGTGCTGTTTCTTGTCTCTGAACTTTTTTTATTTTTGGGCAACCTGACCACTTAGGTCCTAGTATTTCTGTATAGTCTTGTGTAGGAAGTCTAAGTTGACAATTGAACCTATAATATTTAATAATTTAGAAATGAAGAGCACTTGCGCTATCTGTATGCAAACTTACGATGAAATATGTTGTATGTGAACAGGATGTTTTTGGGAAGTGTGAGCACCTATTGTACCAATCATGCACAATGCCCTGTCATTGTTGTCAAGGGCAAGGATGAATCAGCATAAACTAAAATATATATGGTTAGTAACGAATATTCTTCGCAGTGGTTCATGCCTGCAACTTCTGTTTCATTTGTTTTTTGTTCTCCCAGTGATATAACGTGGTCAACATATTCTGGATGATATTTGTCGTTCATATACAGAAAAATGAACGGTTTTGAGTTTCTGTTTTATTGCAGAGTTATAGTGAACGGCAGAAGGGGTTATGCTTGTCAAGCTAAAAAGTGACATCACTCTTCTAAATCTCTTGTTCATTGTGTTGGAGTCGAAGATTGGATATGGGAGTGATTCTTATTAAAGCTGTTGCTGATGTACCTTAATGTGTTGTACATTTTGACTTGTATATTTATTTGTTAATGTTTTTCTGGTGGGGTGGTTTTTGTGATTTTGGACCTGAAAATTGATTGTTTGTCTCAACTATTTGTGGGAATAAGATTTAAGAGGTCAGGCATTGCGCTGTGAACTTCCATTGTATTACAGAAGATGCTGCTTCCCAACCAATATCTGGACGAAATGTCGTTTTCCTGGTGCCGTCCATTATTTATTTGCATAAGTGGATGCCACTGCCAGTTTCCTTCATTGTCATATTTGTAATTTCATGCACACGCATGCATGTGTAGGCCTCTCTTTGATGGAGAAAAAAAAAAGTGCATTGCATGGTCTGTGTGATGATAGTTCATAGGGTGAGACGACTTGTCGCATTTGTTCTGATAGCAAATGGATGTCGTCGAGGAAGACATCCTCTGTTTATTGTCATACAAGTGCGAGGCAGCTAGCTGATCCCTTTGAATGGATGCTTGCCTCTCGTCCATGATTTCTTGCAGATATTTCTTGTGGCCTTTGAAATTTACATCATATCATCTTGGTGCCTAATTGGTGTTAAGATTGTTCTTTTTCAGTGGATTGCTGATTCGTACTACTGTGGAAGATAATTTGGCAACATTATTGTAGTGCCATGATAACTTTGCATATATTATATGAATGAATTGACGTATTTAAAACAGGAGATCTCGTGAATTCTGTGGGGACTCTGAGAAGTTGATTGAGCGTTCTGCTTTTGTTCTTTCGTTGTTGTTCCTCTCTTTTTCTTCTACAATACTACAATCAACTTAAAGCAAGCGCTTTGGTAATTATTACCAAGTTTATCAACACATATATAAACGCCCTAGTTTTCCCAGACAGTGCCATCATAGTAGTTGTACTAACTAGTTTCCTGAAGTAGACTCCTTTCGATTTTTTTGATAAGTCTTATCTGCTCTCATCTTCGAACCCATTGCCAACAGCTGGGATTATACATGGGGCTTCTTCAGCTAAAAGTAACTATTCCTACGTCTAACGTATCCTCAATGTAATACAAATAGCTCGGAAGAACAATTTAACCAAGCAAGTCCAACCGGTTCGTCATAAGCTGGTGGTTAAAAACAGATTATGTTACCATTCCCGTGACCGACCGTATCTCGTGTACTGGGCCATGTATTGACAAAAACTTGTTAGCACACTTGCTTCCAGTGAGAATTCACGAGCCGCTTTCTCTGGTCCAACTTCTATCATTGTTCCTTTCCCATATTGCCCATTTGCCCTTTCCACGCCGGGTGAAAATGAGTCGAGCGATTTGGAGTTCGGTTCGATAAGAGTTTATTCACAGATCAGTTCGATAATAAATGAGTCACGTTTGAACAAAATTTTAGGCTCGTTTCAATAAACGAGTCAAACTTGAATACTCAAAAATTCGGCTCGAAAGCTCGCTAACAAACTGGTTTGTAGACTAGTAATCAGGCTCATGAACATGCTCGTTTAAGTGCTCGTGAACAGTCTCGTTTAAGTGTTCATGAACATGCTCGCCAACATGCTCGTATATGTGGTCATGAACAAGTTCGCGAAATGCTCGTATATGCGTTTATGAACAGGTTCCCGAATATGCTCGTTTAGGTTTTCATGAATATGCTCACGAACAAACTAGTAAACAGGCTCATTTATATTATTTATATAATATATACCTTATGTAATATCTACACTAAATACTATGCATCTCTTATTCTACTTTTATATGAGAGTTACTTTTATTGTTTTTTGTTTATTGTTGTGATATTAGATTATGTTGTATGTTTGAATTATGTCTTAAATTGTTGTTTACAGACTTGGTATTTTAACTTTTGATTGTAATTGTAAATGAGCTTTTAAAAGAGTTGAATTTGCAAGACGCATAAATGAGCATTAAAAGAGCCAAGCTCCCGAGACATCTAAACGAGCCGAGCTCACGAGCTGCTTGCGAACCTCCTAAATAACTTAATGAGTCAAACCTGAATGAAATTAAAAATTCGAATCAAGCTCGAACTCAATATAATTTTTGCCGAGCCGAGCCGAGTCTAAGCACTTCAAAAAGCTCATGCTCGGCCCGTCTCATCTCATCTCGTCTCTGCTCGAATTCACCCCTACCCTCAAGTAAGCATGACCAATGACTCCCAGTTGTGAAGCACTCTAGTGAATGCCAGATTGACCTTTTAGCATATCTGAAACAGATCACGAGGAGGGTAAATTTCTGAAACTGGATTTTTAAACTAGACAACGACGTTTTGTGGCATTAGGTCCTGGCTGTATTGAACTCACGGCTCTTTTGGCTTTTACACAACATGCTTTACAAAACGACATCGTTGCTACATTATTTATCCTCCAACTGTGCATTTTTTATTCTCCGGTACTCACATGCCTAATATTTTCCCGCCTGTTATCGGCTTGCATGTTGACCCACCATAGCTTTATCTGATATTATTAGATTTTAATATTGACTTCTTGGCCGTGACAAGAAAGATGGGATTTTGAGGTTATTTCAGTAATTAAAGCTCTTCACATTTATACATATCATACTCCTTATTCACAAATTTCCATGCACAGCACACAACAACTTAGCACCTTATCCTCCATGTCCAGAGCAATGGACTTCAAAACAACAACATTCTTCTTGTTTGCTCTCATAATAGTCTCAACAACAACCACCAAAGCAGCCATTGATCCTTGTGCCTCACAACCAGATTACTCAGACCTCTCTGTCATCCCTATCTACAGCAAATGCTCACCCTTCAACCCACTCAACAAACCCAACTCACCGGTCAACACAATCCTCAACATGGCCTCCAAAGACCCACAAAGGCTCAATTACTTAACCACCTTAGCCGCCCAAAAAACCACTTCTGTCCCCATTGCTCCGGGCCAGGTCATTAGCACCGGCAACTACGTAGTCCGGGCCAAATTGGGTACTGGGGGTCAACTCATGTTCATGGTCCTAGACACCAGCAATGACGCTGCATGGGTCCCATGCTCCGGGTGCACCCAGTGCTCGAGCACTACTTTCACGCCTAATGCTTCCTCTACTTACGAGTCTTTGGAATGCTCCATGGCTCAATGCAGCCAGGTTCGTGGGTTTTCTTGCCCGACCACTGGGTCCGGTTCATGCATTTTCAACCAGTCTTATGGTGGTGACTTGTCTTTCTCGGCCAAGTTGGTTAGAGCATGTCAAACGCCACCCCTCTTTATTTTTTAAAATATAATATTTTATTTTATTATTTATTTTAAAATTTAAAATTTAAATTTATTATATTTTTTTAATATTTTATTAATAAATTAATTATTTTTTTAAATTATAATATTTTAATAAAATTAACTTCTCACTATTTATTTTTAAATATTATTTATCTATTATATTAATAAAATAATTATTTTTAATATTTTTTTAATATATAAATTTTAAAAAATATTAACACATAAATAA
>CAODLS011841680.1:0-33177 GCA_948243855.1 Flueggea neowawraea | reverse complement strand
CCAGAAACAAATAACAAAACATCTGGACATTGAATTCTTACAACTACCAAGCATCAAAGCATTGAATTTCTCATTTATTGATATAAGTGTATTTGTTCTTCTATTTCATTCTTCATTTGCTTGTATCACTAGCTTATACTTTGTTGGTGAGTGTTTGTGAAAACATCATTTAGAGTGATTGTGAGTGGGATCAAGGGTAGATCCTTAGGTTGGTTTTTGTTCTTGAACTAAAATCAAGAACCTTGTAAGAGTTCTCACTTAGCTAAAAAGTGAAGTTGTAATCTTTGAGAAGATTGGTAGTGAAAATCCTAAGTGATGATACTTAGGTAGTGGATGTAGGCATCGAGTTGGCCGAACCACTATAAGTTCTTGGTGTTCTTTCTTTTATCGCACTTATTTTCGAAAAAAATTCAAAACTTCTATTACTACACTATTCAACCCCCTTCTAGTGTGGTTATTGACTCTACATAAACTTCTTCAGTGGCTTATGGTGATTTTTAAGTTAGCTCGTCTCTCAGTTATTTTCAATTTCTCCCCATGTGGATATTTTTTTGGTTTCTAAAAGCGTTAGATAGGGGGAACCTCTAACTCCCCCCTTATTTTGTCTCGCAGAGGACTTTGTCAGTCGCAGGATCTCCTATTTGCTTGCCTTTGGTTCTCTTGTGCCAATCAGTCATGGTTAGTTTGCTTTCTTCTTTCACTTATTCCATGTTGATGATATTTTGGTTTTTTTTTTTAGCTACAATTTGCAACATTGAGGCTCTTAGTAGCTTGTTCGAGTCCTATGGTCACCCGTCTGGTTAAGAGGTCAATTGGGACGAGTCAAGTATATTCTTTGGGAACAAAATTAGTCTTCGTAGAAAGTCGCATCTGAAAGATAGTTCTAATATAAGCTTGGACATTCGTCATTTATCTATTTGGGTGTCCCAATTTTTGTTGGCACTCCTAAGAGGTACTGGCTTCAATGTATTGCCGATAAAATTATTTCTAAATTTGTAAAATGGAAAGAAAATTCATTGTCTCAAACAAGTAGATCTTACATGATTAACTCTGTTATTATGGGTTCTTTCCTGCACTATTTTGGAGCGTATCGATGGCCTAATATTCTTCTTAAATATATGGAGAAGCATATCAAAAACTTTTTGTGGATAGGCTCAACTCTTACAAGAAAGTTAGTATCGTTGCCTTGGAATATTTGTTGCCAACCTCAAAGAACGAGGCTTGGGACTTAAGAATTTAAAGACTCTTAATGAAGCTTTCTTGCGCAGATTTTCCTAGAGAATTATTGAGGGTAAGCCGTTTGCAAGCTCTATTTTCAGATGGCGTTTCTTAAACAAAAAAAGACTGCCAAAATCTGTGTATTTGAGTTCCTCTATTTGGTCCTCTATTCTTATTCACTTTTCCAACATGTTAGATGATTCTATTTGGATGATCAGAGAGCACAACACAATCAACTTTTGGCATGAGAGATGGCTTATTCCAATGGTCGCAGAACAACTACATGTGTCAAATTTTGTTGAAGGATGTGTGGCGGATTTCCTAGCAAATGGAGAGAGGGAAATTTTCTGGCATTTACGATTAGCCTTCCCACTTTTTTTGGCTAACCATACAAACAATGTCAAGGTCTTCTCTAGCAGTAGGGATCAATTATTTTGGATTCCTTCCATGGATGGAAAAATTTCTACCAAGGCGGTTTATGATTTTATTTGCCCCTCTGGGAGGCGTGCTTGTGGCATCGTTTCATCTGGGCTCACTTCATTCCACCATAACGTTCTTTTAGTTGTTGGAAAGCGGTGCATGGTAAATAAGCAACCAAAATGGCTTTGGCTATTCGTGGCTTCAAAATGGTTTCTATGTGTAGATTATGTCATTGTTCTATTGAAACCATTTCTTATTTGTTTTTAGACTGTAGTTTTGCTAAGACGATGTGGGAAGCGGTTTTGGCTCTCTTTGCTCATCCTTTTCCAACTTTCAATTCTTTTGTTGATCTTTTCGGTTATATTGTGATGTTGGATTTCAACATTCAAATTCGTGCTTATTGGAGAACTGCCTTAGTGACTTCGGTATAGTTACTTTGGAAGACCATAAACAACGCTATCTTTGAGGGAATTCATCCTTCGGTTCATCTTTGTCTTCGACGGATTTGGGGTGTTGTTCGTAAGGCAAACTATTTTCATAAAGGCATTATGCATAGCAGCCTACCTGATCCTCATTTTCTGAGGTAGCTGAATATCCAGGGAAGCTGCCTAAAGCTCCTACAATTCTTTCTGTTAGATGGCAGCCTCCGCCACCGAATTGGATAAAGGTCAACACTAATCACTCATCTTGTGATTCTTCCTTTGGTGCAGATGGCATTTTTCGCCCTTAGGTGTTTCTCTTCTCCAACTGGAGGTGCTCTTGCATTTATGTATGAACTTATTGTGGCAATTTTGGTTATTAAGAAAGCTTTAGAGATGGGTTGGCATAGCTTATGGATTGAGAGCAATTCTCCTTATTTTGTGCAATTAATCAAAACCCACTCTACTTTGGTTCCTTGACGTATCTACATTGAATGGTTCGATTGCTTGCATCTTCTATCTAATATGAGCATTGTTGTTTCTCGCATCTATACAGAAGGCAACGGTGTAGCGAAAAAACTTGCTAATCATGAAAGATCTCTTCATAGCATGGAATACTGGCCTTCTTTCCTAGTTTTTGTGGATACTTAATTTGTGATGATTTAAATAGAGTAGAGCAGTTTTGTTTTATTTAGTAGCGGAATCTTTTTACTTTCATGGTTCTTGCCCTTGTTTTGGGTTCTGATTAACTTTTCATTACTTTTTCTTTTACATTAATAAAATTGAGTTCAGAAAGATGAAGAGATCGCACTAGAGGTACCAATCTAATTGGAA
Source organism: Flueggea neowawraea (assembly GCA_948243855.1). NCBI lineage: Eukaryota > Viridiplantae > Streptophyta > Magnoliopsida > Malpighiales > Phyllanthaceae > Flueggea > Flueggea neowawraea. The sequence continues at coordinate 30,286 of CAODLS011841680.1, read as the reverse complement.
TATCCTTATGCAGTTACTGATTCTTGAGTCTCATACCTTTACTCAAAAACTTTGGTTATGAAGGGTTTTTTCCTTAAAAAAATATCTAAATTCCTAACCTTAAAAGTATTGTTCACAAAATGCTTATTTGTTTTTCTTTTTGGTCATGGAAAGCTCATTTCTCACTTAAAGCTACATTTTATCTTTTAACATTTTCTTTACTAGCCATATTTTGTCAATTAAAGAATTTTTTTTAAAGAAAAGCAACGTGTCTATTTGGTAGGTCCAATACTTTGGCTTTTAGTTCAAGATTTTTGGGAAAATTGCATACATGACAAAAAAAATAAAATAAATATATACCAACTTTACAAAATTACCAACTGCATGAAACTATTTCTAAAAAGATTAACAAGGAGAAACTATTTTTAAACTAGAATCTAAAATTTTGTGAAATTTCAAGTATATAAGATGGACAATAAGTGTACATATAATGAACAAAATGTCTATTATTTGTCCACCATGTGTACACGATTTGTAAATTTATTAAGTTTTAAATGGACAACAGTTGTACATATAGTAGAAAAAAATTCACTATCTATAAATTTGTTTCATTTGATATTATAATTTTATTAATTTTTAGACGGACATGTGTCCACCATCTTTTTTAAGTGGACAATATGTGTATATATAGTAGACAAAATAAAAATCACGAAAGAGAGAGAAAGAGTGATCTATGAAGGAGCTGGCGTTGAGAAAGAGAGGAACTAACAGAGGAAGAGCTAGTGGCAGCAAAGCTAAATGAGAAAGAGGAAGAAGCAGTGACAAGGCGGTAAACAAAGTCGTAGAGAGAGAAAGCAATGGTGGACGACGGAGGAAGAGAGAGAAGAGAGATGAAGATCGTCAAAGAGAGAAAAAATGATGTCGAGAGGGGGGAGACAAAGGAGGAGAGGAGAAGGTGGCAGCGGGAGATTGTAGTGGCGACGGAGGAAGGAAGAGAAGAATGATAATGGAGGTGGCAGAAAAAGAGGAGAGGTAGGAAAGAGAAACAAGAGGAAAGGAGAGAGTGTACAAATAGAGAAACAAACTAAATAAAAAGAGTTAGCATTTTAACAAATAGTTTGGTTAATCCAGCAATTGTGCTAATAAAACCATTAACTGTATTCTTACACAGTCAAAGTTTTTAACATGATATGTAGTATCATTTTCCCAAGATATTTTCTTTTAAATTTGATTTGTCAAGTGCACAAACTTGGTCCAGTTACCACTGGTAGAATATAGTTGAAACCAAACTAAATGAGCTAACTTTGATTTAAAATAAAAAAAAATGAGCTAACTCGACCAAAATTTCCCCTTCCAACAAAAAAAGAACAGAAAAAATAAAGACTTGGTCTAAGTTTTCCTGTTTAAGGAATACAATATGCTTAAAAATCAAATGAATAGATCAATAGAATGATAAGCAACAGTAACCTTGACAAGAACAACATAAAAAACCTGCAATACAGCCATCAGAAAACATGCAATATGTAAACACGCAGGAAAATGATCAAGTCAAGGAACAAAATCAAAAGCTTGCAAACGGCAAAATAAATGTTAAGGCAGTAAACTTCGCATCAATAAAGCAAAACCAAAGAAATAGGTCAAGCTAACAGTTACAGGAAAGATTGCAATAGCCTACGAAACCAACTATTAGATTGCGCCAGAATGAAAATTCCCTGATCAATCCCATAAGTATAGTAACAAATCTTTATTTGACATTCCTACTCGAAAAAAGCACCAGACCCCACCTGGTACACCCCTTGCCGACTTCCTCAAATATGATTGCACTTAGTCGTGCCAGCTAGTGGCTCTTCAAGTACCTGCAAGAATGAGAAAATAGTTTCAAGTTGGTGGAGGAGTAATATGATCTTACATCGCTAAAAACATATTGCTTTCATTTTCATACTCATTGCAAATCTTAATTGTTCAGGCAGAGTGATGTCCTTAACAACAACAATGAGCAAGCATATGTTTATGCAACCAAGGAACAAGAGATGCTAAAAAGGATGCATTGGAATAGGAAAAATTTGAAGGTTTTAACTGCACTTCTAACAGAACAAAAGCATAGTTGTTCAAGAAATACAGGAACTGATAAATGATGCTTCACACAAACACATGCATAACTCCAAGTCATGTAAATTTACCTAAACACATTCCATCAAAAGACATGAAAAACAGATAAAACAGAGACAAAATATTGCATGAAAATTGGAAAAAATGCGAAAAGGAAATAAGAAGGCCAAGCAACTTAAGTTACAAACAGCATAATGACTTATAAATGCAATAATGCCCGTCCAGAACATGTAATGACTTCTCTTAATATTATATTTTAATCTACCATATTCGGTAAGATAAGAAGCAAAAAATAAGCCAAGGACCTAATGATCACTACATAGATTGGAAAGGAAACAATTTAACATACAACAACCATTCTAATCATTAATGTCCGCACACAGTTTTTCATCAAATTAAAAATTAATAAAAGACCAGCTACCTCATAGTTCTTCTCTCTCCTCCCCCCCCCCCCCCCGCCCCCCCGGCCCAAAAAAACATGATTAAGGATTTTATTCCAAAAAACCTTTGCTAAAAACAAACTATGAATGCTTTAGGAAAGAAAAAAGCAAACAATTCCAATAATGAAACAATTCAAACGCAGTCTGCTCTCGTTTCGGTACATGCCCTAGAATGAGTCAGACTCACAAAGAGACTACTAGCGATCCTGACAAGAACGGCGGAAGGTACCATGAGACAGCTCGCAAAAAGCTCGCAAGTTATCATTGATGCACGAAGTGAGGTGAGCCTTGGCCACCATGCTGTGCAGAGGCAAAAGTGATTGGACGCATCCCAACTCTCCCAAATTCCTACAATTAAAATAAATTATTTAACCTTCTCTTGCCGAAAAAAGAATCAAACAAAATCAACCAACTTATTTATTTTCCAGTATCCCTTGAAAACTACAATCGGTTCTCAAAATTAAATTTCATTTACACAAGTAATATGTTACTTCAATTGAACAATAATTTGTCTCTTATCACATAATTCAATCTCAAACACATTTCAATCATATGCTAACTTCAATTGAACAATAAATTCTATCCCATCCATCTCAACATCAAAAGTGACAAAAAAAAATGAATTCTTAACAATACAACGGAGAGATCTGAATGCGAAAATGAGGACGGATAGAAATGGGAACCTGGATAGAGAGAAGGTGGGGCAACGGGAGGGAGCGGAAAAGGAGGTGGGACGGCGGAGGCGAGGGAGAGGCGGTGAAGGGCGGAGCGACGGAGCCCTTGCAGCGGACATGAGGGAGCGTGAGAGGGATCCTGCACTGCGCCAAGCCATTTTCTGTGTGCTGAAAGAAAATGAGAGAGGCGAAAGTGAGCGAGCGAGTAGATTGTATGAGGTTTAGGGTTTAAGGGACTTTGGAAGTAAAACACTAATAAATACCAAAGTGACCATCTAAATGAAACTATTTTTAAATAAGGATAAGAAGGAAAATATTCATATGAATATCAAACGATGGTGCGCAAATGATGCACAGACAGTGCGCAATACCAAAATTGCAAATTTTTCTTAAAAATAAAAAATAAATTCTTTTGAATGTGATAAAAGCATAAAAAAATATAATAAATGTCAGTTTTATTAACTAATAATTTGTTATAATGCACAAATAGTATACACATCGACTTTTGAACTGATTTAGTTAATAAATTTTGTTTCGTTTATTTTTTTTTTAAAAAGTGTATATAGGTCTATAAAAAGTGGAGAAATAGTGGACAAAATTAAAATTTATTTAGTATATTAGTTTATTTTTTAAATGATTTAGGGTGTACAAATGGTGTTCAAATATGTATGCATTGTCTTTATGCTGCTTGTCCAATCCATTTCATTAAAGGTGTACAAATAGTCACAAAACTTTTTTAAACTAATCCGGAATTAATTTAGTTTCATTGTAAAAAAATTAGGCAGACAAAACGTGTACGTACTTGTTTTATAAAAAAATGAATTTTAGTTAATAATTATATTTTCAATGAAGTTTTATATTTTTTTAAAAGAAAATCTAAAAACATTAAAATTCATGTAATATAATGGTATATAATTGGTGTACAAATGGAATTTAAAATTGCTTTTAGGGACTAGTTTTATAATTTTGAAACAATTAGGGACTTAGAGACAATTTTTCATAAAAACATACATCAACCGTACATGTTGCCACCAACTTTGGAAGTTATGTGGACATTGCCGACCCCAGATTGACGATGATCTCCTCTGTAAACATGGGCACTGTTAGGAATAGTCTGTTTTTGTTCAAGGTGCTGAACTAATGGTGGTTCACATTTAGATCCAATGTTAGTCAAATGCAACACAAAGCAAGGCTGCTAAAGGATGAATTTGTTGGAAGAAAGGAGGAGTTACTCAAACAACTCATAGGGTTACTCGAGTAAGTGGCATGTCCAAAATATTGTTGGAACTCAGTGTTACTTGGGCAGGACAAAATCTCACTCAAGTAAGTGTTAAGTTACTCGAGCAATAACTGAAGTTACTCGATTAATCGAAGTGCCTAGAATGCATGGATTTAGAAGTTACTTGAGTAGAAGAAAAAATCACTCTAGCAAGACCAACGTCCAGTGAGCTACTGGTTGATAAAGTTACTCGAGCAAGTTCATGGATCACTCGAGTATGTGAAGACTGAATTGGGTGTTATTCGAGTAAGTCTCAGCGTTACTCGAGTAAGTGGTTGTTCCAGAGGGTGCAGTGATTCGATTTTTACTCGAGCAAGTTCAAGTGTTACTTGAGTGAGCGTGGTTTCAAAAAATTCAACAAGTGTTCAAAGCTAAAGTTACTCAAGTAAGCGTATTTTGGGATTTGAGAGATCAAAGGCAATCAAGTCTGATATGTAAGGAAATCAAAGTCTAACGGTCACTAAGGGTCGATTACTCAAGTAGATCAATGGATTACTCGAGTAAGACAAGTGCTAAATTTCAATACTGAAAGTCAAAGCTGAAGTTACTCGAGTAAGGACCTTTGTTACTCGAATAATAACTGAAAAGGAAAGAAATCAAGATTGATTTCACACTCCAATGACTGTCAATTGAGTCACAACGACTAGAAAGTTTTTAGGAAGTATAAATACACTTCCAGAATAGTCAAGAGGACAACAACGCATCTACCACTCTTTGCAACCTAAATTCTAGCATTATTCATTGTTCTGGGTAATACAAGTGTACTTGCGCTTATTTCATATTTAAATTACTCGTATTTATTGTTCTTATTCTATTTTGGTGAGCAATTTCTTGTATAAAATAAGAGTTTGTGAGGTTGGGATCAAGGGTAGATTCTAGGTTGGTTTAGTCTTGAACCAGAATGAAGAATTGTGAGAGTTCTCACTTAACTTGAAAGTGAAAGTTGTAACCAAATATTGGAATTAGTGGAAATTCTAAGTGGTGATACTTAAGTAGTGGACGTAGGCAATAGTTGGACAGAACCACTTTAAAACTCCTTGTGTTCTCTAGTATTTTGATTTATTTGTGTGCTCAAACTTGAAAAGATTCAAAGTCGTAGTACCTACACTATTCAACCTCCTTCTAGTGTGGTAATTATTCTTTCAATTGGTATCAAAGCCTATACTCTTATTTGTGACGATTTCACCATGAAGAGTGAAGATCCGGGATGGTTTTGAATATGAATCCCAGCTATTTTGAAGAAGGTCTTACTGCCACCAAACCACCAAGGTTCAATGATGCAAACTATTCACTTTGGAAGAATCGAATGATGTCTACATCAAGAGTCAAAACATCAAATATTGGAAAGTGATTGTAAAAGGACCAAGGATTCCTAAAGATGAGAATGGGGCAGTCAAAAAGGAGATAGATTATGATAATGAAGATTGGAAGCACGACCAAACCAATGCCAATGCAATGCAACTTATATTTTGTGCTCTCACTTTGGAGGAGACTAATCGAGTTTCCTTTTGCAAAAGTGAGGGACTTGAATTCATTCATAAAGGTACTACCTAAGTGAAAGAGATCAAGATCAGCATGCTCCTTTATGATTATGAACTATTCTCGATGAAGGAAGAAGAATTGATCATATCTATGCTTAATCACTTTGCTGAAATTATGAATGTTTGGCATCTCTTGGGAGACATATGGATGATAGTGAGAAAGTCAAGAATATTTTGAGGTCACTTCAATGAGAATGGAACTCATAAATTACTGCAATTATGGAATCTAAGGATATCAACATAGTGGATTTCAATGTATTGGTTGGGTCTCTCATTAACTATGAGATAATCTTGAAGACTAGAGGAGGACGCCCCAAACCAAGAGAGAAGAGTATGGCCTTCAAAGCAAGGGATTCTTTCAAGGAAGAGAGTGATGAAGAGGATGAAGAAAGTGAAGAAGAAGATTAAGAGCTATCCCTTTATACAAAGAACATTTGAAAGTTCAAATCCATTATGCAAATGAGGAAAAGGGAAATGAAGAAGGGATCAAGAGAGGACTTTCGAAAGACTTCAAATTACAAGAAGGGAAATGATGGGACTTGCTACAATTGTGGAAAATCAGACCATTATGCAAAGGATTGCAAGAGCTCAACCTCAAAATTATTCTTTGATAGAAACAAGAAGAAGGAAGTTATGGTTGCTACTTAGAGTGATGATGAAGAGGATGGATCTATTGGTAAGGAGCAAGTTAATCTTGCCCTTATGGCAAAGAGCTAATATTCAAGTGATGAGGAAGAAAATGAGGTAAATACTCTTACTTATGATAAGTTGATTAATGCTTTTGATGAGTTTAATGAGAACTTTGAAGATGTGTTCAAGCTCAATAAAACTTTGAAAACAAAAAAGAAGGTTTTTGAGAATGAGGACTTATTAAAACATGTTCATGAGCTTGAAAACACCTCAATTGATCATTCTCCATGTTTACTTGAACAACAAAAATTGCATGATGAAATTGATAGATTGAAAAATGAATTTTCTTATGTTGTTGGCAAGTTTACTAGCAGACAACAAAAGTTTGAAAAATTGATTTCATTACAAAGATTCTCTTTATCCAAAAATGGACTTGGGTGTGATCCTTTTCAAATAGAGTCATCATTGATGGCTAAGTTTTCAAATGATAGTAGTTCCTCAATTTCACTTGGTGTGCCTACTTGTGCTAGATGTTTGAAAATTGGTCATAATGTTTGTTCTTGTACTAGTTTGAGAAGGACCATCAAAGTGAATAAGATGTGGATTCCCAAATGAACCATTCTTCCTAACTTGGTTCATGTGACTAACATATAAGGACCCAAAGTAGCTAGGGTACCATTGAAAAGAAACAATTTTTTTTGTAGGTGCAAGCCAAGAATAAAGTTCCTTCAAGCATGTAGTACATTGATAGTGGATGTTCAAGACAAATGAGTAGAGATAAGAGTTTGTCCGTGGCACTTACTTTCAAAAATCAAGGACATGTGACTTTTGGTGACAACAATAGAGATGAGACCATTGGTATTAGTAAAGTAGGTAAGGAACCTTTACCAAGTATTGATAATATGATATTGGTTTATGGTTTACAACATAATTTGCTAAGTGTTTCTTAACTTTGTGATATGGATTATGATGTGAAGTTTAAATAATCTCATTGCACTATTTTGAAAGATGGAAAAATTGTTTTTATTGGTTTAAGGTATGGAAACATTTTTATTGTAAACTTGCACGATGCATCATCTTTCAATGAAAATTGTTTAATGACTTTGGATAAAAAAGCATATTTGTGGCATATGAGACTAGGCCATGCACCATTGCCTTTGATTTCAAAACTTGGAAAAAATGAGATTTTTAAAGGTTTGCCAAAATTGAGATTTACAAAAAAGAATTTGTGTGAACCATGCATTAAGGGAAAGCATACTAGAGGGCCATTTAAATCCAATAAAGAGATTTCTATGTCAAGAATTTTAGAACTTGTGCATATGGATTTGTTGGATCCATCTAGACATATTAGTTTGAGTGGTAAATTATTTACCCTTGTGATTGTTGATGATTTTTTTAGATTTACTTGGGTTAGATTTATTGCTAATAAAAGTGATGCCTTTAATGAGTTTGCGAAGTGGTATAGATTGGTTCAAAATGAGAAGACCAAATCCATCATTGCCATTAGAACCGACCATGGAGGTGAATTTGAATGCAAACCATTTGAGGATTGGTGTAAAAAGTATGAGATGGAGCATAATTTTGTTGCACCAAGAACACCACAACAAAATGGTGTGGTGGAGAGAAAGAATAGAACTTTGGCGGAAATGTGTAGAACGATGTTGAGTGAGTACGACCTCCCCAATTATTTTTTGGCCGAAGCAATGAACACCTCATGTTGCATCATCAATAGGGTGCACTTAAGAAGAAACCAATTGAAGACTCCCTATGAAATATGGAAAGGTAAAAAAACCTAATATTTCTTATTGTCATCCTTTTGGTTGCAAGGTTTTTATCTTGAATAATGAAAAGGATAATCTAGGTAAGTTTGATACAAAATTAGATGTGGGAATTTTCTTAGATTACTCTATCAATAGTAAGATTTATAGAGTTTATAACACTAGAACAAATGTAGTTGAAGAATCTATTCATGTTAAATTTTATGATATGATCTTTTCTTCGAGGTAGTTGTTGATGATGATGTAGGTAATCTCAAGAAAGATGAAGAATCAAGCACTTTAAAGAAGTATGGAAGAACTCAAAGTGAATGAAGAACAAAACAACAATATGGAGGGAACAAGAGTTGAAGAAGAACAAATCTCACTTCCTAAGAATTAGGCAAATGTGAAAGATCATCTAAAAGAGTTGGTTATTGAGAAGATATAGCATGGAGTAAAGACAAGAAAAGCCTTGAATGAGTACCAAAGCAATTATGCATACATATCAATTGTGGAGCCAAAGAATAACAAGGAAGCACTTGAAGATGAATGTTGGATTCAAGCTATGCAAGAAGAACTCAACCAATTCAAAAGACAAAATGTGTGGGAGTTGGTTCCTCTACCAAAAGGGAAGATTGTCATTAGAACCAAATAGGTACACAAAATCAAGCATGATGAGAATAGAAAACCCGTGAAAAATAAATCAAGGCTAGTGGCTCAAAGGTTCAATCAAGAAGAATGACTTGACTATGAAAAAACCTTTGCTCAGGTTGCAAGATTGGAGGCCATTCGACTTTTGTGTGCTTTTGCCGCCCACAAGAAGATGAAGTGATATCAAATGGATGTCAAAAGAGCGTTCTTAAATGGGTATATACAAGAAGAGGTCTATGTAAAGCAATGCTCAGGCTTTGAAGACCATGAGCATATCGATTATGTCTTCAAACTAAACAAGGCACTCTATGGGTTGAAGCAAGCACCAGGGACATGATATGAAAGATTAAGTACATTCATCATCCAAAATGGTTATGTAAGGGGCCATGTGGATAACACCTTCTTTATAAAGAAAAATAATAATAATATGCTTGTTTGTAAAATTTATGTTGATGATATAGTTTTTGGTGCTACTGATCCCTTTATGTGTCAAGAGTTTTGTGATCTTATGAAGGAAGAGTTTGAAATAAGTATGATGAGAGAGCTTACTTTCTTTCTTGGACTACAAATTAAACAATTTGAAAAATGTATTCTCATTCATCAAATCAAGTACACCAAGGACTTATTGAAAAAATTCAAGATGGATGGAACCAACAAGATGCCTACACCAATGTCATCCATCTTGCAGCTTGATAGGGATGATTATAGAAAGCCAATTGATCAATGACTCTATAGAGGTATGATTGGATCCCTACTTTATTTAACCGATTGTATATCAAATATTATATTTGCTACTTACTTGTGTGCTCGTTTTCAATCAAACCTAAAAGAATTTCATTTGGTTGCTTGCAAAAGAATTTTTAGGTATTTGATTGGTACAATTGATTTTGGTTTGTGGTGTCCATCTTCTCTTGATTTCAATTTGATTGCATATAGTGATGCTGATTACGGTGGTTTCAAATTGGATAAAAAGAGTAGAAGTAGAATATGCCATTTTCTAGGTTCATGTTTGGTATCTTGGGCAAGCAAGAAATAAACTAGTGCAACAACTTCCATAGCCAATTTGAATATGTGGCTGTGAGAAGCTCTTCTGCCCAAATACTATGGATTAAAAACCAATTACTTGATTATGGCATTGTTCTCAAGATTTTTTCTATCTTTTGTGACAATCCTAGTGATATTAATTTGAGCAAAAATTCCATTTCTCATAGTAGAACAATGCATATAGATATTAGACATTGTAGGGTAGATTTTGGTCTTACTTTCATGGAGTTGAGAGAATTGAGAAGAGAGAAAATGAACACCAAGATTTAGAGTGGTTTGGCCAACCTTATCTATGTCCACTACCTAAGTCTCACTTAGGCTTTTCACCATATCTAGATGATTGATTACTGCTCAATCCAACAAAGCCTTACAAATAGTTTGATTCCCGGCTCAACGCCCCTAAAGCCACCTTCACTTTCTAGCTAAGTGAGAAATCTTACAATACTTGATTTCGGTTCAAGAATAAATCAAGCCTACGATCTACCATTGATCCCAACCTCACCAACTCTCTATTTTTCATAAGAATTCGCTCACCAAAACATAATAAGATCAATGGATACAAGTAATTGAAATATTAAATAAGCACAAGAACACTTGTATAACCAAATGAATGATTGATGCTAGGATTAGGGTTGTAATGAGTATGGAAGTGTTGTCTCTTGTCTCATGCCACGTTCTGGAATGTATTTATACATCCCCAAAGATTTCTAGCCATTGTGTATTGATTTGTAGCCGTTGGAATGTGAAATCAATCTGATTTTCTTTCATTTTCAGTTCTTACTCGAGTAACAAAAGACTTTACTCGAGTAACTCCAGCTTTGACCTTCAGTGTTGAAATTATGCACTTGACTTACTTGAGTGACACATTTCTCTACTCGAGTAATCGATGACTTTTGACCGTTGCATGCTGATTTCCTTCCATAGTTGACTTGATTGCCTCAGATCTCATTTATCATAAAGTCCGCTTACTTGAGTAACAATTTCCTCACTCGAGTAACTTCCAAATCAATGTATCTTCTGGTTTCAACACTCACTCGAATAACTTTTTTTTTTCACTCGAGTAACTCTATTTTCATCTTTCGCATACTTGAGTAACTTTCATCTTACTCGAGTGATTTCAACAATCAGTGGCTTCCTGGAACTTGAACTTACTCGAGTAACTCTTAAAATTTTGTCTTTTGACATTTTTCTTCTTCCCAAGTTTTGTTCATCATCAAAACACAAGAGGATCCAAATGTAAACCTCCATTGGTTCAACAATCTCCCTTTTTTTTTTATGATAACAAAACTTTCATGAATTTGAATATTACATAAAGAACAACAAATTTGATCAAGGATTTTATCCTTATCGAGAGGCTAGAAACATGCAAAAATAATGCAAATTCATTCAATACTCCTCTACCCCTTTTTGTAATCATCATTTTTTTTTACAATCAATAAGTTTTTACTCCCCTTTTCAAAATCAATTTATGCATTTATTAAAAAGAAATTATCTCCCCCTGTCTATTTCAAAACTATGCATATGACACAACAAAGTCATCAAAATCTCCAAAACAATGCAAATAAACATAGTAAAGGAAAATTTAAAGGGCACGAAAAAGAAAAGACAAACAAAAGAGTAAGAAATACCTAATGTGCCGTTAAGCACATATATGTGGGTCGATCATCTTTATCACTACTTGAAGAAGAGCTATTATCTCTCCTATTCTTCTTCTTCTTTCTTTCTTTCCTTTCTCTTTCCCTCATCTTGTTCCTCATCAAGATTTTGTATTTGGAAAGCGTTTTGGAGTAGTACTGTAATTCTTCATATTCCTCATCTTCCAAGCTTAATTCTTGTCCACTTTCTTGTTCACTTTGAATATGAGTTTGAGCCTTCAATGCTTTCTCTTCCTTTGGAATTATCCCCCTCGATTTTAGAATGATCTCATAATTTATGAGAGAACCAATGAGAGCATTGTAGTCCAATGTGTTGAGATCATTGGTTTCCATTATAACTGTTACTTGTGAATCCTAAGGTTTTGGCAAAGATCGAATCACCCTTTTCACTTTGTCATGCTCTTCCACCTTCTTCCCCGTTGCTTCTAGTCCATTTGTGATTTTTGCAAATTTATCAAGGGAACTTGTGATGGTCTCATATTCTTTGATGGAGAAGAGTTCGAACTCATATTGGAGAAAATTTATCTTGGTTTCCTTGACTTGAGAAGTTCCTTCATAAATTACCTCCAACGACTTCCTGATTTCTTGAGAACTTCTACAATTTGAAACTCTTCTAATCTCTTCAAGAATCAAGCCACACAAGAGGAGTTGCATTGATTGAGCATTTATCCTCTCGTTCTTCCAATCGGTGTTGGTATACTCTTATTCACTTTTCAATGAGCCATCTCGATGTTCAATAATATAGGGGCCAAGGACAATTGCCTTCCAAAGCTCAATATCATGTGCCTTGATGAAGACCGTCATAAGATTCTTCCATATGGGGTAATTGGAATCGTCAAATAGAGGTGGTTGAGTAAGGGAAGCACCAACTTTGAATGAGGAGGAATGGCCGAACTCTATTTTGTTGATGCAAATATTTTCTCTAAAGATGTTAAGCCTTCTTGACCAAAGACCTTCTTTGATACCACTTGTAGGGTAGATTTCGGTTTGATGGAGTTGAGAGAATTGAAAAGAGAGAAAATGAACACCAGGATTTAGAGTGGTTTGGCCAACCTTGCCTACGTCCACTACCTGAGTCTCACTTAGGTTTTTCACTATATTTAGATGATTGATTACGACTCAATCCAACAAGGCCTTACGAAGAGGTTGATTCTCTGCTCAACGCCTCAAAATCCACCTTTGCTTTCTAGCTAAGTGAGAACTTTTATAATACTTGATTTCGGTTCAAGAATAAACCAATCATACGGTCTACCCTTGATCCCAACCTCAACAACTCTGTATTTGTCATAAGAATTCGCTCACCAAAACACAATAAGATCAATGGATACAAGTAATTGAAATATGAAATAATCACAAGAACACTTGTATCACCAAATGTATGATTGATGCTAGGAGTGGGTTGTAATGAGTATGGAAGTATTGTCTCTTGTCTCCTGCCACGTTTTGGAATGTATTTATATGTTTCCATATATTTTTAGTCGTTGTGTATTGATTTGTAGTTGTTGGAGTGTGAAATCAATCTGATTTTCTTTCCTTTTCAGTTCTTACTTGAGTAACAAAAGGCTCTACTCGAGTAACTCCATCTTTGACCTTCAGTGTTGAAATTTTGCACCTGAATTACTCGTGTGACACATTTCTCTAGTCGAGTAGTCGATGACTTTGACTGTTGCACGTTGATTTCCTTCCATATTTGACTTGATTGCCCCAGATCTCATTTATCGTAAAGTCTTCTTACTCTAGTAATAATTTCCTCACTCGAGTAGCTTCCAAATCAATGTATCTTCTTGTTTCAGAACTCACTCGAGTAACTCCATTTTCAGCTTTTGCATACTTGAGTAACTTTCATCTTACTCAAGTGACTTCAACAATTAGTGACTTCCTGAAACTTAAACTTACTTGAGTAACTATATTTCCTACTCTAGTAACTCTTAAAATTTTGTCTTTTGGCATTTCTCTTATTCCCAAGTTTTTTTCATCATCAAAACACAAAAGGATCCAAATGTGAACCTCCCTTGGTTCAACAAACATCATTTTCTACGTGATCATGTGCAAAAAGGTGACATATGTTTGAAGTTTGTTAGAACAAATGATCAATTGGCTGATATTTTTACAAAACCCTTTTGTGAAGAAAGTTTTAATTCTATTCGTTTTTGATTGGGCATGTGTGATGTGAATAATCTCTGATGATGATTATTGATAATATTTATGCATTAATTTAGTTGCATTCATGTGCATTCACTTACAGTACACTAATCCAATTGGGTAAATGAGGCTCAAAGCTCATCATGGTATATGTTTGGGTGTGGAAAGAATGGAAATTTTTGGGTTTCAGGAAGGTTTTACTCAAGCAACTTGAGATTAACATGAGTGAGTAAGTCAGCTGTGTAATTTCTGGGTTTAAAATGAAAGTAATTACTAGAGTGATCAATGATGTGGTGAAAAAAATTTTGGGTTTTGAAGTTGCTGTACTCGAGTAACAAGGAAAGTTACTCGAATAAATGCTAGCATCAGATGTGGCACTGGGCAAACATTTACTCGAGCAACCTTTATAGATACAAGAGTAAAATGACATTCTTACTCGAGTAAAAAGTGCCCTTACTCAAGTAACAAAGTATCAGGTCAGTTTTTAACCTTCTCCTGTACCACTTTCTCCCACTCCTCTCTTTCCAACCCGTTGAAGCTCTCTCTAATTTCTCTCAAAATTTTCAAACCTAATCAAGTAAATCGTTAAACCCACACAAAACCCATTCATCCATCGTCAATTTCTCATCCTTTAAACATTAGCTCAACACCAAATCACTCCAAAACCACCCAAAAATCCACAACAAATTTGTTTGAAACCCTAAGTTTTCAAAGTCTAATTTCTTCCATAAAATGTCTCAACAACCCAAGAAACAGACCAAACAAAATACCAAGAGACATTTAGATGACCAAGACAGTGATTCCTTACCCTACCTCGCCTTTAACGGACCAAATCAGCCGCCAAAACAAAGCAGGCCACTTCCTCTTCTCAACCCTTGTTCTCAGCCATTCCTAGTGATGATTCTCTATTCTTAAATCCTCAGTTCATTTCTTTGAAGGCTCAAGATGTCTACAACAAGGTACTAAAGAAAGACCCCTTTATGCATTCGATGATTTTTTTATTACACTAGCTTAAGACTTGCAGATTATGTTTTGGAGCATGTGTTTAGGCAAATATGGATTGAGTGAATTTTTGCGTTATACTAATGTGATTTATGAGGACTTGGTTAGGGAGTTCTATGCTAATCTAGATGTTGTGAAAAAAATTAATAGAAGATGGTATTGTCTTGAGATCACGGGTTTGTGGTAAGATGGTTATGGTTTCAAAAAGATGACTGTGTGAATGGTTCTCCATTCCGAAGGGTGGGGTTAGACCAATCGGCAAGGGAAATGATATTGGGAACAAGAATGAAGAAAGTGATAGTAAGGCTACCGAAGATGATGAAATTGAGCAAACTGAAAAGTATACATTGGCCAAAGGAAAATAGTTACTTCGGTCCCCTTGTAGTAGTTGAAGTTGGGGAATATGTTCGAATGGAAGCTACTGATTTGCTAGGTAATTGGAGGATGATGCACTATGCAATAAATCGAAGCATTGTTCCTAAGAAAGATACCCAAAAATATGTGAACAAGACTGGCATTGTTATGGTACTTGGTCAAAGAGGTTTAAGTGAATTTTGCATCCCTGATTATGAGATGGATGAAGCACAAGTGAAAACTCCTTCATCATTCTAACTATCATACTCACCAAAAGAAGGAAGGCTTACCATATGGTGTCTTGATCACAAAGATCCTTAGGATGAACAATGTTTCTCTTTTTGGCCATGACTACAACACGATTCCTCATAATTGGAGGTTTACAAATTTCAACTTTGCCAATATGAAGATGATCAACACCATCACAAGAGGTTGGATCTATGGGCCATGTTCGAAGGGAAACCGATCTCATAGTCAATTCCAATGTGAGAGTTCATTCACCCATTGATAGAATGGCTCCTAGTTCGAGCAGTGGAAGGCAACTGAGTGCTTCAAATGTTAAAGAATCAGATCAAGTTTTGGTTAATGCTAGAGAGTTCCAAGAGCTTAAGGAACAATTTACAACTTTGGGAACTAAGGTTAGAACTATCGAGAAGTATTGGGAACAGTTTTTGATTTGGTATACAAGATTTGGAACAAGATTAGTTACTTATCTCCATCCACCACGTCCACTCATGTGCCATGATCTTTATGTTTTGATGTTTCTTCGTCATTGGATCAACATTTTCATTTGCAACACTTGCATTCTCTTTGACTTTTGATTGTTATGTATTTGATGACTTTGCTATATCTTTGACTATTTGCACTTTATTATGTCTTTGAACTTGGTTATGTACTTGGATGATTATGTGTTGTGGCTATTTCATTATTTATTTTAGTTTGGATGTTATTCTCCTTTACTTGATTGAGCTTTCTTGACTCTCTATAACGTTCTACCTTTTCGATTTTGACAAAAAGGGGGAGAACAATTGGCACCTTTTATTATGATTATTGGACTAACTCTTATGACAAGGTATTTATGGGTTTATTTTATTCATGGTCACTTTGAATTTATGTTTGTTGCAGCGTAGTCACTAAACTCACTTTTGTTTTAAGAAGGTCATTGAACATTGATTTTTGTTCCCATATGGTCACTATGGCCGGAATTTACAAATCGTCAGTGTGGAATGATGACTATGCATGCTACGTTACTTAAAAATGCCAACTGGATGCTAATGTAGAAAACCAACCAGAAATCGACCCAAAAAATGAAACGATAACCTACCAGACCCGAAACCTGATCAAACCCGCAACCTGACCTAAAAAATAAAAAAAATTTCCTCTTATGTCCTCTCTTCATCATTTTCCTCTCTCTCTCTCTCTCTCTCTCTCTCTAATTGCAGTGCTTAACAATCCCATTAACAACATTCTTTCCTATCCTTGCTCATCTCCTCCATTTTCTACCTCACAAAAATGAATTGAACAAAGAAATACAAAAAATAGTGACATTATTCAATAGATCGATCATCAACACGTTACTAAAAAATGGGTTCACGAAAAGCATAGAGATTCTCAAGAAACAATTATACAAGTGGCCTGAATCTGATCTCCAAAATCTAGATCTTGTTTTCCTCGACGGACCCTTCCCTACCCAAGGCAAATATGACTTTGAAGGCATATTTGACCCTCCTTATTACGAGAGCTTTCAATTCAAAAAGGTACCCAATTTTTTTGGTTTCTCCAATTCCTCTTTGTATTCACATTTGAAGAGTTTAAAATGAAAAAAAAAAAGGATTTTGTGAGGAAAACTAATTTGGTCGTGGTTTTTTCAGGAACATACGAAATGTTACAATCTTGACGAGTGTAATGCCTACATAGAAGATTTCATGATTAAGAATGGGTCGTTTGATGGTCTTCTTGGTTTCTCCCAGGTGTGTTAGTAATTGTCATCGAATTCTATGTTTAGCTAATAAGATATTTCTAAATTAAATGGAAAGTATGACTTTTCTTCATAATTTTATGGCATAACGATGTAAGGAGGAATAATGTCGGCGATGCTGCCAAGTCTACAATCGAAGGTACGGATGAAGTTGCTGAATTATACTCACATGGCATGGCACATTGATAATTTGATTTTGATTAGTGGGTAAGATTGATTTTCTTTATGAATAAATTCAGGGTTTGGCTATGACTAAAGTTCCCAAAATTTAGTTTATTGTGATAATTGGAGGCAAAAAAATTGTGACTTATGCTATTGGTTTCATTTTTTTGAGGTAGAAAATGGAGGAGATGAACAAGGGAAGGAGATAATGCTTTTAATGAGACTGTTAGAGGCTACAAAAATTAGAGACAGAGAGAGAGAGGAAGACGACAAAGAGACGACAGAAGAGGAGGGTTTTTTTATTTTAGGGTCAGGTTGCTATTTGGTCAAGTTTCGGGTCGATTATTTGGTTTTTTTGGTTAGTTTCTGGTTGAATTTCCACATCATCATCCACTTGGTATTTTTAAGTGACATGGCATGCCTAGAGTCATCATTCGGAGTTGGCAATTTGTAAAATTTGGCCATTATAACCGTCTTGGAACAAAAATAAATGTTTGATGACCTTTTTGAAACAAAAGTAAGTTTAGTGATTGTGTTGCAATAAACATAAATTCAGTGTGACTGTGAATGAAATTAACCTAGTATTTATGCCTTTATCATTTTTTTAAATTTTGTGTTCTTTTCAAGATAGGCATCTTTTTAAGGGGAGGCTTAAAAATTTCCAATGTTTTGTCATCATAAAAAAGGGAGAGATTTTTTAACTAAGAGTGGTTCATATTTAGATCCACCTATGTTTTGATGATGAAGAAAAGTTTGTAAATATGTTAGTCAAATGCAACACAA
The DNA here is from genome assembly GCA_948243855.1 of Flueggea neowawraea. Classification (NCBI taxonomy): domain Eukaryota; kingdom Viridiplantae; phylum Streptophyta; class Magnoliopsida; order Malpighiales; family Phyllanthaceae; genus Flueggea; species Flueggea neowawraea. Next base: position 12,106 of record CAODLS011841680.1, on the reverse strand, counting down.
AGTAAGGGTGCCAAAGGATGAATTTGTTGGAAGAAAGCAGGAGTTACTTGAGCAACTTACAGAGTTATTCTAGTAAGTGGCATGTCCAAAATATTATTTGAACACGGTGTTACTTGTCCAATACAAAATCTCACTTGAATAAGTCTGAAGTTACTCAACCAAGAACTAAAGTTACTTGACCAATCGAAGTGCCCAAAATGCATGAATTCAGAAGTTACTCGAGTAGAAGAGAAAATCACTTGAGCAAGACCGATGTCCAGTGAACTATTGGTTGATAAAGTTACTCGAGAAAGTTCATGGATCTCTTGAGTATACAAAGACTGAATTGGGTGTTACTCGAGTAAGTCTCAGCATTACCCGAGTAAGTGGTTGTTCCAAAGGGTGCAATGATTCGATTTTTACTCGAGCAAGTTCAAGTGTTACTCGAGTGAGTGTGGTTCTAGAAAATTCAAAAAGCGTTCAAAGCTGAAGTTACTCGAGTAAGCATATTTTGGGATCTGAGAGATCAAAGGAAATCAAGTCTGATATGGAAGGAAATCAAAGTCTAACAGTCACAAAAGGTCGATTACTAGAGTAGATCAAAGGGTTAGTCGAGTAAGACAAGTGTAGAATTTCAACACGGAAAGTCAAAGCTAAAGTTACTATAGTAGGGACCTTTGTTACTCGAGTAATAACTAAAAAGGAAAGAAAGTCAAGATTGATTTCACACTTCAACATCTGTCAATTGAGTCACAGCAACTAGAATTTTTTTAATAAGTATAAATACACTTCCAGAACAGTGAAAGGGGGACAACAATGAATCTAAAACTCTTTGCAATCTGAATTCTAGCATTATTCATTCTTCTTGGTGATACAAGTGTACTTGTGCTTATTTCATATTTAAAGTACTTGTATCCATTGTTCTTATTCTATTTTGGTAAGCGATTTCTTGTATCAAACATAAAGTTTGTGAGGTTAGGATCAAAGGTAGATCCTAGGTTGGTTTAGTCTTCAATTGGAATCAAGAATTGTAAGAGTTCTCACTTAGCTTGAAAGTGAAAGTTATAACCAAATGTTGGAATTAGTGGAAATTCTAAGTGGTGATACTAAGGTAGTGGACATAGGCAAGAGTTAGGCCAAACCACTCTAAAATTTCTCGTGTTCTCTACTGTTTTGATTTATTTGTGTGCTCAACTTGAAAAGATTCAAAGTCGTACTGCCCACACTATTTAGCTCTCTTTCTAGCGTGGTAATTGTTCTTTTGCAAGGATATGGTTGAATTAGAACCAGACTGCCCAGGGCCAGATTTGGGCAGTTTCGATTCTAGTTCTAGTTCAATTTCAGTTCATTTGGTTTTCTTCACGGTTTCAGTTCGATGGTTCGAAAAATTTTTTAAAATATAAATTAATAAAAAAATGTTGCCAGCAGTTTCGGTTTAGTCGCACTTTGGTTCATATTATAGAATGTAAATATAAAAATTGTCTACTTAATTTTAAATAAAAAATACAAGTGAAAATGTAAGAAATATAAGTAATAATTTAATTGAAATATGCTTGAAGTAAATAATACAAGTAATTAAATTTTGAAAATGGAGATAATAAGAAAAAAAAATAAAAAAGGGGTTGGTCTTAATTAAAATTTGAAAACGATCCCTTTTTTTGTTGCACCAATGGTTCTTTTCTTTTTTTTTTTAAACCAGCGGTTCACTGAAAGTTTACTGGTGGTTGGAACCTACAGTTAACTCTCGGTTCAATGGTTTTAAAAAGTGTTGAACTGGAACCAAACCGGTTGTTGGCAAATCCTGGGCTAGCTTGTTCTGGTTCCATATTGGCCTATTTTGGTTTCGATTAGGTTCGACGGCTTGGTTTAGGTTTGGCCATGTCTAGTCCTCCACCAGTGCCTCCACATAGTCGCTACTGTCCTCCTCCGCTAGTAGTGACGTGGTAGAAGATAAAGACAATGTCACGGATCGAATCTCAATCATGTTGAAGCTCGGTAAACTTTGTGAAGCGAAGGTAACGGAGAGACGCATGACAATGACGAAGATATGTTATGTCAATGGCAGAGAGGAGAGATACTATAGACATTGAGAGAAGAGAGACATGTAAAGAGATAAGAGAGAAATTCCAGAGAGAAAGAAGGACCTGGTGAAAATAAATAAAAAAACAACCTAGTCTTTGCACAAATATTTTCTTAAAGTTACAAATTTAGAAATAGAATTAGAGGACTGCTAATTTTGCAGTTTTGAGGCTTTTTAATCTAGTATGTTGTGTAATTTCCTTGTTTTGGAAAGTGTAAACTAGGCTTAAGTTCAATCACAATTATTATGGAGCAAATCATACTTTTATTAAAAAAATAAATACTGAATTTGACGAATGTCATCGCAGTTTTCAGCTATAAAAAATGTCAAAAAAAACAAACTGAATTTGACAAATGTCATATTCACGAGAAATTGTGATATTTTCATGAGATTGATTTTTTTTTTCAAAAAAATAAATTACAACTAAAAAATATTTGCTTTTCTAAAAGGTCTACGATGGACTTCAAAGGTCTACAAAAGTGTTCAAAAAGGAGTTCACAATTTTTTTATAAGAAATTTGATTTAATAAATTTTTGGTGTAATAATTTTTTTAAATTAAGCTGAATTGTTTGTATATATATGTATTCAGTGTACACAATATTTACAAATTTTAATTTATTTAATGGTAATTAATTTGGTGTACAGAAGTGTACAAAGATCTTCAAAGGTCTACAATGGTCTACAAGGTTCTTCAAAGCTTTACCAAAGATCTTCAAAGGTATACAAAAGGTCTAGAATGGTCTTCAAAAATCTAGAAAAGGTATGCACAACATAAATTTTAGGCGTCCGCCACCGCCAACAGAAAGTCGATCTCCATTACCACCAACACTAAAAAAAACTTTGCTGATGACGATGCCAAATGTCTATATCATATGATTGAATGAAAATAGACATTATCTTCTTCCATAAGATGTTTGATGGTTGATTGAGAGCATTTCCTTCAGTGTAGGTTCCCACATATAGAGCAATTTCAGATCTTTTCTCAAGGATGTTAATCCTTTGCGGAAGAGACCCATTTTGATACCAATTGAAGACACAAAAATCACTCTATAGGGCATGAATAGAGTAATTGACTCTTTTGAAAATTTTCAGAAAAACCACAACATTTAAGAAAATAGTTATTTCTAAGAGTGTTTGTGTATGCAAGTTTAAATAATCAAAATCAAAACAAAGGGTAGAGAAAGAGATCATACACAAATTTATAATGGTTCGGCCGATTCTTGGTGCTTAAGTCCACTCTTCAAGCTTCAAGCTTGAGTTTCACTATGTTAGCCTCTAATACTCTTTCTTAAAACATCCACTTTCCAAGCTAAGTGGTAACTTCTCCTTTACAACTGGTTGATTTCAGTTCAACTATAAACCATATGGAATATGTGCAATCACCTAACACAATTCCCTAACCCAACTACAATTGTTTGCTAGCTCTTATAAGGATTAAAAATGTAGAATAATGTGGTGGGATTTTGGAATAAAAAAGTGAAGTTAAACTACCCATAACTAATACTAATCTTTGAGCTTCAAATCAAGAGCAATGAAGAAATGATTTAGCAAGGAGTTATGTATCTTATTCTAATCATCAAGGCTCTATTTATCATTTTTTAGGCTCTTTTGAAGTTTATTGAACCGTTGAGTAGCATGGAGATTCATTGGAAATCAATCATCAAGTTATTTTGAAGTTGTCAGACTCCAACGGTCGACTGCCAAGCTTGTGGATCAACTAACAAGCTTTGTTGTTACTTCTGTTCATTTGTTGGTTGACTGCTACACTTCACCAGTCGACTCTCAACTTATAAGTATCTATCAAATAATCGTTACATTAAAAAATTTGACTTGTTAATGATGAAAATAAGCTGCAAAGTTAATCTACCACCCATTAGTCGACTAACAAAGTTGTCGGTCGACTCCCAACTTCAGAGTGTGTATTGGATCAAGTCCAGATTGTAATTGTGCATCCCCCAATTGACTATTAGAGTCTGTGGGTCGACTTCTAGACCTATGAACATGATTTTCTTGTCTTTTTCTTATCTAATTTGTTCTTAAATTTGCATTCTTTCTTCAAGATAATCTTATTAATTTTTGTATATTATTTAAAATATAGAGGAATTCAAATGTAAACCTCCCTTAGTTCAACATTATGTTGGTTTCTATAAAATTTGTTGCACAAAAATAAAAGGCAAATAGTTATGGTTAACTATACAAATGCACAACAAAAAAAAAGACAACTTTCACAAATGCCACAACATGTCAAAAACATGCCAAAATAGTAACATGGAATGAAATATTCACAAATACCACAGTTTGACCATGTGTTGACCAAGCATTGACCACACTATACTGACCAGTGAAAATGAGTATAACTTGAGAACAACATGATTACAAACTAGTTGAACAACAAAATGAGAACAAATAGAGAACAAACACCAACAAAAATGAGTACATGTCAAACAAAATTTTGAAAAACATTTTATTATTTCTTCATTACTCGTAAAATGATGATTACAAAATGAGAATATCACAAAAAAATTCTCACATAATGAATAGGAGTTATTTAAGATTTGTTGAGAACAAACGAGTACAATAAGGTAAAAAATGCTCACACCAACAAATGCTTACAAAAAATGAGTACAATACCAGAACAACATGAATACAATGAGCACAAATGAGTCAAAATAATGAGAACAAACTCTTCTCAGTATTAAAAATATGAAAATGATTACAAATGAGAACAAATTGAGTACAAATAGAATACAAACGAGTACAAAATAAGAACAACATAAGTATAAATGAGCACAAAGATATTTAGGTTTTAAAAATTGTTTAGTTGATTTCAATATTTGAAGCTTGCTTTTTAAATAATTACATGAATTTGGGACTGATTCTGTAATTAGTAAATATTTTAGGATTGTTAAAAAAAATTGTAGAAAAGTCCATTTCTTCTTCCACCTCATCATAACGCTGCCAAAGCTCTCTCTCTCTCTCTCTCTCTTTTGGTGTAGCACCCATACCTATATACACTCACACTCCTAAGATCTAAGGAATATATCAATATTTGTATATATACTAAAAAAATTACAGCAAGTTCCTCATGTTTAAACTATCAAAATAGTTGCAACAATAAGACATGAACAAAAAAACTAGCAAAGATCGTCAACATATAATATACATCATACAGTACAAGTCAAGTTTATGAGACTTTATACAATCTATGATAAGCCACTAAGATCTCACCCTCAAAACTCTAAATGCACATGTGCTATGGAGAAAGAGAGTGATCACGACATCCTGACATCTATTGTCTCTGTGTATCTATAGGCCACTGCAAATCGGTTCAAAAGGTAATAACTGATATCTAGAAAAAAATTTGGGCTTTATATGAGTCACAACTCAATGAGGAACCTAACATATATCAAATATTATGTAAAGATACCATATATACAAGCAATCCAATAGATAACAAATAAACTTGATATAATAAGTTTGCAATGTAAGTCCGTTTCATTCGGTAATGGCTCAATATGTCAAGTATTGCCCCGAGTTTCCAATATAACAGATCTCAAGGATCTTTCCAATACCAATAGAATTGACCCAAAGGTCTTGCCAATACAATGGACCTGTAGATCTAATCAAAAAAATCAAATAAATAGTTGGTCAACCCAATATAGTAGAATGAATTCTAGAGGTGGCTCATACGAGTTTAAGCTGCGTATAACACTTAGTTCCATCTACTTTCTCATAGAACCAATATTTTCAATAGAACTGCATATACCTGAACACACTTGACATAACATTCCTTTTAAGCCATATGAAATCAAATGCAGAACGTATACACAATATAGCTCATTAACAATGCTAATAACTCATATATTGTGTCCTGCATTTTATCATTAATACTCAAATGTGCAAGATTTAAGAACTTATCAATAGCACATAATCAGGTCATAAACAATATCCTAGATCAATAATTCCACATATTTCATATCAGGTTGTAGCAATAACAATATATTAGACAAAATACAAATATAGCATGTAAAACGCGTAATGGTTCACTCACAACACAAATGAAGTTGGAGTCTCGTAGCTCACCTTTGGAGCCTTTCCGTAGCCTTTCTCACCTATCACACATATTTATATATTTTCCTTTCAAAACAGAATGCGTATATACGATTATATGGATGTAATGCTCAAATGATGCATACTCTGATGTTAAAACTTCTAATATGCAGTTATAAATATATATGATATGATTCAAGAGATTATCATTGTAATACCCTGCCCATTTTGATTGGATCTTCGTAGTGCGTTGAATGATATTGGTTTGATCCTTGGATGTTCGAAATGGTATTTCAATGATTGAGGATGTTAATTATGTTGAGAGGATGTTTGATGAAGTAAATGTGGAGATTCTTGCAAGTTTAGATGCCGTTAAACCCGAGAGTAATGGATTACTCGAGTGGTATGGACCTAACTAACTCAAGTTAGAGAAAGTGTTAACTTGAGTTATATGAGGGCTAGATGACTCTAGTTAGCATTTGTGTAACTCGAGTTATCCGTGTTTTCATAATCGATGCTGGGCAAATTTAACTCAAGTTAGGGGAGCTATAACTCGAGTTAGCCATTGAAATTAGTTGAACGACGTTGTTTTTTAGTGTCAGGTCTATTTATACCTATCCCGACCCTCCTTCATTCTTCACCTCTTTTTTTGTCATTTCTCACCCAAATTCACTCAAATCACTCCCATTTTGTCCCTCCAACACTTCTTAATCATTTTTTTAGGTAAGATCAACCTTATTTCATCATTTTTACGTCATTTTCACACTTTGATTTCTTGAATCATGGTCTAGGCCGAGAATGCTCTAGGGTTTGGATTTTCTGTTGATTTTGAGTAGTTAGAAGCTAAAGAATGTTAGAATAAATTAGTAAGAACTTAGAGGAATGTGATTTAAGCTTTGGTTTTAAGGATTTAAGCATTTGAACAAAATGGTTTTGTTCTATGGCTTGGGTGACAGTTTTGATCTATTTGGGATGGATTTTTGTCTAAATCTAAGTTTGTTTTTTATGTATCTAGTTGGAAAGGACCTAGACAAACATAAATCTATGTGGGTTTTGAAGATTTGAGGTTGTTGGTTCTAGAATTCATAGAAATTCAATTTTTACTTGAAAACTCTTGATGATTTTGGGTTTAATTATTGAAATGGATGTTGGATTCATGTTTAGGAGGTTGATATTAACCAATTTGGGTGATCGATTATGTTGGGTATCGATCAAAATGAGATTTCGGTATGTTTGAGAAAAACTTTTTTCTTCTTCATATAGTTTTGTAAATTTCTAAAAAATTTTTGTATAAATTCATAGTTTTGAGAAATGGAGTTTAGATTTGTAAAATCTGAGAGTTCGAACTCATTTGTAAATTTTAAAAACCTATAGGACTATTTCGTAATTTTACATGGACTCGGGGACCAAAGTACAATTTTACATCTAAGTGTAAAATTTGATTTATTATGTTAGACTTTGGTCCGAAAAGGATTTTTGGGTTTGTTCGAACGTTTGAATCTGCATATGCATTTGTATGTGTTTCAGTACAACCACAGTACTAGCATTCCACTTTGATCTGTTAACTGATATAACTTTGTTCTGATATCATTGTTCAGCTTTGTTATGTTTTGAGGTGGCTAGCCATCCACTGATGATGAGTGATTGGATTATTGGCACGACATCCACGCAAGTTGATGACAGCTTCAGACACATAGGCTGTGTCTCGAAACCCTATTTGTTTTTGATGTGCTGGCTATGATTTTTTTTTAAAGTGGACTAATCCGAAGATTGGTTAATGTAATAATCTAATTATATCATTTAATAATCAGTATTCTGTTTTGAAATTCGATAAATATGTATTATATATCCTCTCTCTATTTTTTTATGCTGATTTGCATGCCTTTACTTTCACACTATATTAGTATGGTTTTTTCTTATGATATGAGACATCTATGCTATGAGATACGTAGTCTTTGGTATACCAATATTTTGTGAAAGCCCAGCTACCAGGGCTGTCAGTAGCCATATATCCCGGCCTGACACATGATTTGATTTTGATTAGTGGCAGAGACCACATTTATTGTACACTTTGGATGTTGGCGCAGACCACATCACCTCTGACTTTGGTGCTATATGCACACCTTTGCTTTGGTCCTATATCGTGTATACTCTGATTTTGACACTGGTATTATTATATTTATTATGCTTGCGTGCATGTTGTTTGTTTTGGTTGCGAACGTTTTTGAAATAGTTTTGAACGCTATTAGGTATTAATATGTATGTATATATTCACTAATACTTGCATGTGGTATTTTCAAGCTGTTTTTAAACAGTCTTTATGAGGCACATATGAGGCATTCTAGAATGTCATTCCTTATTGGGTTCTCACCCCTTTATTTTCTTTTTATGTCTATTTTTTATTTAATCTTTTAGGTGATTTCTTTGTTCTCGGTGACTTTTTGACATCCAGATACTCATTGAAGAGTCGTTTGACTTGGCTAGCAAGGCCTTTTTGTTTGGGCTCCTTCTGCTTTATTGTAGAGCTCCACACCGATAGACTGTTGGGTCATTGGATACAATTTTGTATTCGATTTTTGCTTAAATTACTATTATTATATTACAACTACATTTGATTTAGTAAACTATAATTGTTTTACTTAAAATATTTTATTACATATATGAATGATTTTATTATCGTGTAAACTTGTTTAATAAATGTTTTTTAAATGAATAAGTTGGGTAGCATCGCTGAATCTTTGAGGTTTTATGAGATGGGTCGGGCTCTTTTAGACGGTTAATCTCGTACACCGGTCATAGTCCGAAATTGGTTCGTAAAAATCATAAATTTTATACCGCTCTTATAGGCTTCAATTATACAATTACAATTTACGGATTGCAAATGTAGCCTATTTACACATTCTAACCAGTTTGCATTGTCGTCTCTCATCGACAACCAAATGAACTCATACCATTCTCAATTTTAACCATATATCAAACACTTATGAGGGACTACTTATGCCAAAAATCAGACTCTACATCGCTCAAATAAGGTCTACGAACACTATCAAACTGTTATTTCTGCCAGAATAGACCTGTTTACACTTATTCGTATCCACAGTCATTATACTCATCTATAGCATCTGAAAATTTATAGATATATACTAGACACATAAATTAACATCTTTCATGTTTTGTAATTTGACTACATCCATCTCTAAATGCCTCAAAACAATGTTGTGATACAAACTGAAATCTAAATGCAAACAGACTCATATTTCAGTTCATACATATTTATGCTCAATTCTTGCTCCAGTCTATTTATAGGACATTAAAACCTCTAAATACATGTTCTAATGAATATAAAACATATAAGAATGAAGAGAAACAGTTACTTACCCCTATGATATAGTAGATGCAAAATCCTTGAATTCTAGGTTTCCAAACGAATTTGCTATGCAAATATGTTCTCCTTCTCTTTTCTCTCACTTTTCTCTCTTGTTTTCTCTCAACTATATCACATGAGCACAAAACAAATGAGTCCTACTTGTTTAACATCGGATTTTATCAAATTCATTCTAAGTACGAGGTGGCGACGTGCTCAAGTGGTTCAATAAAAAACCAACATGTTTGTTCTTTTTAAAATCTGTTTTCCTTATATTTTTGACACCTAGCACACCCAAACTTTCAGATTTTGCATAGCTATCAACTTAAACTTATTTATACAACTATCCTAATGCATTTAAGAAATCACCTATTTAGCCCTCTTTCCTAATAACCTCATTTTTGAACCCTGATTCTTTTACAAAAAACTCCTTTATTACTCTCATAATCTTTTCTAAAATATTTTAAAACTATATAGATAATAGGACTATAACATATGCAATGCCAGATAAATGTACATATTATGCACATCATATGCGATACATACTTAAATATATGCAATACTAGCCATGGTCGTGACACTTTTTGAGGTCTAATCAGTGGTGGAGCTAGAAAATATCCTATGTGGGGGTGGAGCGTTTGGGTGGGGAGGAGGATAGAGTTGCAGATGGGGAAGGGAGGGGGAGGGTGAATGGAGTTGCAGATGGGATCAAGGAGTGGGGAAAACGAAGTTGCAGAGGAGGTCCAGAAGGGGGGAAACGAAGTTGTAGGTGGAGGTAGGGGAAGGGGGTGTATAGGGTACTCCGCCACTGGTGGGGGCTGTTGGACCAAGGGTGGTCAACATTGAGATTTCTCTAAAGTTTTGATGATTAACAAACTGCAAAATTTGATCTGAAGCAAGATTCACGTACGTCAAACCAAAGTCATGTACGTGTGTGAATATCACGTATGTCAGTGAAGCCTCAAGTACGTGAGTTCGACCGTGAGCTAAAACAGAAGCTACTGGAAGTTAAAAGAAGTGATCACATGTACGTTAGAAAATGTTCATGTACGTTAGACAATAACACGTACGTGAGAGGCATCCAAAGTACGTGAAGTATGATTAGAATTAAAGCGGAAAATTGAAGTCTTGAATCAACTAAAGGCATGAAGCCACACGTACGTGTGTCGATAGAAGTCACGTACGTCAGACATATAAGACAAGACGAAGATTGCAGTTCAGAGGATGTTTGTTTGAATTTCACGTGGATCGAGACAAACAGATGAAGCAACGGTCAAGTATTGGTTGTTCACGTACGCAAGCTTACAAATTCACGTACGTCACATTGAACCAAAGTACGTGAGATGAAATTTCAAGTACGTGAGATGCTCCAGACTGAAAACAGAAGCTACTGGATGGTTCAGACATAGAAGTCATGTACGTCAGAAATTATTAACGTAAGTGAACTGGGGATTAGCTATGATCAACGTACGTGTATGTACTTATCACGTACATGTGATGAATATCAAGTCAGGTAATGTACATAAGATTAATGTCACATACGTGAGAAGACTCTGACAGTGTATTAAATGCACCTCATTTAATACCACAACGGCTACATTACATCTCACAACCGTCTGAAATCAAGAGAAGAGTATAAATACATGCTTGGGAGACCAGAAACATATAACAAAACATCTGAGCATTGAATTCTAACGACTACTAAGCATCAAAGCATTGAATTTCTCTTTTATTGATACAAGTGTATTTGCTCTTCAAATTCATTCTTCATTTACTTGTATCACTAACTTTTAATCTGTTGGTGAGTGTTTGTAAAAACTTTTGAAAAGAGTGATTGTGAGAGAGATCAATGGTAGATCCTTAGGTTGGTTTTTGTTCTTGAACCGGGATCAAGAAACTTGTAAGAGTTCTCACTTAGTTAGAAAGTGAAGTTGTAATCTTTGAGAAGATTGATAGTGAAAATTCTAAGTGGTGATATTTAGGTAGTGGATGTAGGCATCGAGTTGGCCGAACCACTATAAGTTCTTGATGTTCTTTCATTTACCGCAATCATTCTCGAAGAAAATTCAAATATTTTATTATCACACTATTCAACCCCCTCTTCTAGTGTGATTATCGACTCTACAGGGGCAGCCGCCCACACCTAGCTCAGTAGCTCCAACCCTGGATCTAATTCAATACTACATTAGTATTCCATTAAACTCTCTCTCTTTAAATCATTCATTTCCAATAGTTTAGATTATTATTGGATTCTGCAATGAAGTCTACCCACTCCACTTTTCATCACCATTGCAACATTTTTTTATCATAAAAAAAAGACTTAGAAACTCTTCAATTTGTTTTGAATCGTCCCAAGAGTTAGGATTTTGTTGACTCTTCGTTGGACCACCAATGGAGGTGCTCTTATATACACTGCAGAAGGTTTATTTTGGGAGACCTGTTGTTTGCATTTTTTGTGGAGATCCCATGCCAATTCTGGCGCTTATGTCTTCCAAAGTGGATCTGTTCAACGGAAAGATCAGAGGATCTTCTATCCTATCTTGCTCGGAAAAGTGACAAAATAATCATCTGTAGTGTTTCTCTTTTTCCCACTAATTTTTCCATTTTTGCTAGTTAGATAACAGAATTAACCG
>CAODLS011841581.1:0-13725 GCA_948243855.1 Flueggea neowawraea | reverse complement strand
ACACACAAGAACGAATTGGATTGGTTACAAAATGCTCTCCCTTAGTATGATTGAATTATTAAGATGGTTAATTTGATTAATCAATCATAATTCATGGTTTTATAATTTATGTATTAAATAAGATTTAATATATAGTCCATTAATGTGATGAACTTTTAATATGAATCACCAATTATCATAAGTATAATTATTTAATTTTGTATGACATAATTTGGCCCATGTGTGTGTGATTTATTTTGTGGTAATGTATTATGTAATTAAAAGTCCAATAACATTAATTAACCCCTTAAAAATTTGGAATATATCACACTTCTATTTTTTAGGAGTCTTTATTATTGTATGATAATAATAAGAAATTCAACACACTTTTATTTTTTAGGAGCTCTTGTTCTTATGTGATAAATAGTTTTTATTCTTGAAGGACAAATAAAAGAAACCCTTGTACATATAGAATAGGGTTTTCTATACCTATATATAGTGTTTGGCCGAAATTTTAATGGTGATTAATATTTTGGCCGAATTTTCTTAAGGTAAGAACATGACATAACCGAATTTGAGACTGTCACTTTCAAAGAGAGAATTATTTTGTGAGCTTTAGAATAGTGATTCTAAAAAGTGCTAGTACACTTCACCAATCCAAGGTAAGTTCGTTCGTGTGGATACCTCTAGCCACGTTCGCACAAAGACAACGTGATTCCATAAGGTTATTCGGGTTCTTGGTGCTAAAAGCTACACCATCGTCTCATACAACCGAACAATCAAGCCTTGATGAAAGGTAAATCTTCTAACCTTAATTATATATGTTAATATGCATGAGTCTTTAGAGGAATTAAAGGCATAAAATTTTTGTTATTTCTGTTGTCATGATTGCTTATAAATGTCATAATAAAGCCGCGAATTCCAACATTTAAAACTGCAAAATTGCTTCGAAAATTACTTTAGTCTTTGTATAATCCTTAACGAGAAAAAAAAAACGCAATTCCAGTATGCAAAATACCAAATGATATTTACTCGTTAAAGAAGGATATTCTGAAGAGAAAAAAAGTTTTAAGTTTCTCTCAATAATATCGAGTGCAAAAGAAGAAGAAAAGAATCATTCGTACCACATTGCAACCAAATATTCATGAAACTGGTTACTCTAGCTCATCTCACATGTCCCAGATTCCATATTCGCGAAGAAGGCCTAACAAACTCAGAAATATAAATACAGGAAGGCGGAAGATACAACGTAGTTTCTGTCAAAACTACAGTGTACTTTCATGTTCCTCCTATAAGATAGAGTTGCAGACCCGTCCCTATGAACAAAACCCTTATCTTCAAGTTTTCCTTTTTAATTTGTCATCATGTCTCTGAGGTCTCGAAAACCCTTCGAAACAGCTATGCTTGATCAGGAGGCTGTTTCGCCGTCAAAACTGCACCAGCGGAAATGGAGAATGGCCTTCAGAGCGATTTGCTTTACCAGACTTCTTGCCTCAATGTCCAAGAAAGTTATTGACAGACAAACCAAGCTCCTACGAGCGCTCTCCTATGTTTCCATTGATGTTGATGCAGAGAACTCAAGTGCCTCTTTCAAGAATATTAACAAGGAAGTTCTCGTTGCTGTGGCAAAAGAAAAGAGCCATGAATTTCTGAACCAGCTTGGTGGTGTTCAACAAATTGTTGCTATTATTGAGAGTAATGTGAAGGAAGGTATCAATGGTGGCGACGGTGATCTTGCACGTAGAAGAGCTGTTTTTGGCGAAAACAAGTACCATAAACCGCCTGCAAAAAGCTTCTTCTTCTTTATTCTTGAAGCACTGAAGGATACCACCATTATCATACTTTTGGTATGTGCTGTTTTGTCTCTTGGATTTGGTATTAAACAACATGGACCAGACGATGGTTGGTATGATGGAGGCAGCATCATCATAGCCGTCTTTCTCGTTGTTGTGGTCTCCGCAGCCAGCAACTTCAAACAATCTCAGCAATTTGAGAAGCTATCGCAGGAGAGCAATGACATAAAGGTGCAAGTCCTCCGGGATGGGAGACACCATCCGGTATCTATATTTGATATAGTTGTCGGAGACATAGTTTCTCTGAAAATAGGAGACCAGATACCTGCTGATGGCTTGTTTTTGGAAGGTTATTCTTTGAAGGTGGACGAATCGAGCATGACTGGTGAAAGTGACCATGTTGAAGTCAATGGCAGAAGAAATCCGTTCCTGCTATCTGGAACCAAGGTGACTGATGGCTTTGGATCAATGATTGTCACATCTGTTGGAATGAATACGGCTTGGGGTGAAATGATGAGTTCTGTGAGCCGGAATTTGGATGAGCAGACACCATTGCAAGAACGGCTCAACAAACTCACTTCTTACATTGGTAAAGTTGGATTGGCGGTGGCCACACTTGTTCTTGCAGTTCTCATGATTCGTTACTTCACTGGAAACACCAAAGACGAGAATGGAACTAGAGAATACAATGGGAGTAAGACAAAGGTTGATGACGTGCTGAATTCTGTTGTAAGCATCATTGCTGCAGCAGTCACTATTGTCGTGGTCGCGATCCCAGAAGGTCTTCCTCTGGCAGTGACTCTAACTCTAGCTTACTCCATGAAGCGCATGATGAAAGACAATGCAATGGTCCGCAAACTCTCTGCTTGTGAAACAATGGGTTCAGCCACAACAATATGCACAGACAAAACAGGAACTCTTACTTTAAACCAGATGAAAGTTACAGAATTTTGGATTGGTAAAGAAGTATTTGAGGATGCAACTTCAATGGATATAGAGCCAAAGCTGTCTGAGTTACTACATGAAGGGGTTGCTTTAAATACAACAGGTACTGTTTACATGTCGCATTCTTTATTAACTCCGGAGATTTCTGGTAGTCCAACTGAAAAAGCCATTCTTTCATGGTCTGTTTTTGATTTTGGTGCGGACATTAATAAGATAAAGCAAAGTTGTGAAAGAATACATGTAGAAGCCTTCAATTCAGAGAAAAAGAGAAGTGGGGTATTAATCAGGAAAAATAATGAGATGGCGACACACACACACTGGAAAGGAGCGGCTGAGATGATTGTAGGGATGTGCGCAAACTATTACAGTAGAGATGGCATTTTAAAGGCATTAAATGAAGAAGAAAAAAATGCATATGGACAACATAATTCAAAGCATGGGAGCGAAAAGTCTGCGGTGCATTGCTTTTGCCCATAAAGAAGTTATGGAAGATGGCATCCAAGTATCTACGAAGCTTGAAGAAAATGGGCTCACCTTATTGGGAATTGTCGGATTGAAGGACCCATGTAGGCCAGGGGTTCGTACAGCTGTAGATACATGTAAGAATGCAGGGGTGAATGATAAAATTATTACTGGTGATAATGTCCACACAGCAAAAGCTATAGCTATAGAAAGTGGAATTCTCAATCTTGACAAGGATGAATTAGACAAAGCTGTAGTTGAAGGCGTACGGTTCAGAAATTTCTCACCTGAAGAGAGAACAGCAAGGGTTGACGAAATTCGGGCAATGGCAAGATCATCACCATTTGACAAGCTTTTGATGGTGCAATGTTTGAAGGAGAAAGGCCATGTGGTGGGAGTCACGAGCGATGGGACCAATGATGCCCCTGCTCTGAATGAAGAAGATATTGGGCTGTCCATGGGAATTCAAGGGACAGAGGTGGCGAAAGAGAGCTCGGACATAGTTATCTTGGATGACAATTTTGCTTCTGTTGTGACAGTCCTGAGGTGGGGAAGGTGTGTTTACAACAATATTCAGAAATTCATTCAGTTTCAGCTCACTGTCAACGTTGCAGCACTCGTCATCAACTTTGTTGCCCTCTAACAGCAGTCCAGCTACTGTGGGTGAACCTGATCATGGACACACTAGGTGCATTAGCTTTGGCTACTGAGCAACCAACCAACAATCTCATGGCAAAACCGCCTGTGGGAAGATCTGAGCCACTTATCACCAGAATCATGTGGAGGAACCTCATTTCTCAGGCCCTCTACCAAATAGCTGTTTTACTGACATTTGAATTTAAGGGAAAATCAATCTTTAGCGTGGACGAGAAGGTCAAGGATACCCTTATCTTCAACACTTTTGTCCTCTGCCAAGTCTTCAATGAGTTCAATGCAAGAAAATTGGAATCCATGAACATATTCAAGGGCATTCATAAGGGCAAATTGTTTTTAGCAATCATTGGAATCACAATAGTTCTCCAGGCACTGACGGTGGAAGTACTGAAGAAGTCCGCAAGTACAGAGAGGCTGACATGGGGGCAATGGGGTAACTGCATCGCCATTGCGGCAGTGTCTTGGCCAATAGGTTATCTTGTAAAATTCATTCCAGTTTCTGGCAAGCAAGTAAAAAAGAGCTCTGCATCCTGAAAACATATAGATACTGATTAGTTGTGCTTTCTCTTCGTTTTTTTCAGCAGCTTTGAGTAGGAAACTATAGATGCTTAAGAATGCTCAAGTTTGTTTATATAACAACCTGAATGCTGACATTACATTTCTTTTTCTTTTTTTTTTTCTATTTGCCATTGTCATATAGAGGCTATGGCAGCAACACATGATGCTTGTCAACAACTTTCCAAGACAAGTCAACTAATGAAAACTCCATAATCCATAATCAGTATTTTTTTTTCCACATTTTTTCGTGTGGCAATTTCCACAGCATTTAGAATAATGCAACTTGATTTCTCATGCCATTTTAATATGAACTGATACCAAGAAAGTCCTATACTTTATCCATCATTCAGTCATTCTTTACTAATTATTCTGATTAAACAAATCTCACAATTCTCTTCCATCCACAACACATCAACAGACACATAATAAACTCCACTAGTTCGACAAAGTTAAAATATACGAAAGTAAACAGAACTTCACTTAGGTGGTCCTCATAATTTCGGACTTACAGCTCTGTGAACTAATTAAAGCAAAACAGATATAGGATTTGATTCCTGAAGATATAGCACAGACCATAGTTGACCACCACAGGAGTGACTAGTGAAGCTAATTTAATATAGAAGTTGTCTTCCTCAGTGTGCCACAACAGTTAAAACTACCAACACTCAACATAAAAGATGCTACTTTTTTTATAAGTGATTTTATTTGATCTAGAATTCAGATTTTTAGTATTGAAGTTCTCACAGTACCAATGAACCACAATCCATTGCTAAAAGATGCTAACTTTTCAACACAAATGTGTGAAATTCTTTGCTAACACTATAAATTAATACTAGGGTTCAATTCCCAAATGGAATTTTTCCAATTAAACGAAAAAATAACTCATACGAAATTAAAACTCAAAAACAAAATACAAGAAATGGGAGAGAGAGAGAGAGAGAGTTGGGTATGTGTTAATGGACGCATCGGGCTCTGTTTCTGAGAGAGCCAACACATAAGACTGCAATGACCCACCAGTTCCTGCAATGTGGAACGTGATTATGATTACATCTCAAGTCCCAGTCATTCGCTGAGTGTTGGGACCCAAGAAAGCTTGTAAAGATCCAAATTTTAGGGTTTTTATTTGAAAGGACGAAGATTAATGCTTCAAGAAGACTGCACACAGGACATGATCACTGAAATTGACAGGTGGGGTCTGGTAATTTTACTTTTGGGGTTCTTCCTATTTCTTTTTGTTCTCGGGAATTCAAGTACAGATTTTGTAACATTATACTTGGAAGGAAGATTTTGAAGGGAAGGGAAGGGAAGGGAAGAGTTATAAGGAATTTTAATTTTTTTACATGTGTTTGAGACCGGTGGAAAGTTTAAGTGAAAAAGGTTATGAAAGATTTTAGAGGGTTAGATTTTGTATTAAAATTGATGAAGTTAATAACACTCTAATTTGGAGTGTTACCATGGATTTCATGAAAATGAGGGAGGAAAAAAATGTTGTGTGGTCAATTTTACCCTCAATTTTATTTTTTAACCCTATAAATAGTTACAACGTGTTTTCTATAGTTTTACTTGTATTTTTTTACTACATTGTTTGCATACTTTTAGTTTAATAGAGTAAAATGTACTCTTTTAAATTTATACTCAATATTGTTTTAGAGTTCTGAATTTTCAGTTTGGTGTATCCTTTGTTAATTAGCACAATATTTTATTTTTACGTGATTGTTTCATGTTTAATGGATAGAATGATTTATAGGAGATTTTTTTTTGTTGTTTCAATTTTAAAAGTCCTTCGAAACAATATTGACTTTCATGTGAGTTAAATGTTAAAATTATTTGCATTTGTAAATCGTTGTTGGTGTTGCATGGTAATAATAGGTTCCTAACTGCTCAATCAATATGCTTGCTGCCTCCACCTTCTTGAGAGGGAAAAGTAGAAAAGTTGATAAAGGAAATACAGTTCACATATTGGATAGTGTTGATTAAATAGGAAATGCTACGGAAAATAGTGGTTGTTTTGGTTAATGCAGTTTCACTTGATAGTCTTCCGATAACTGGTTTATTTGGAACTGAACTAGCATATGTCTTTGAAATCCAACTCGATCATTATTTTGTTAGTTATATTAGAGTGCAATTATGTCCCCTAAATTTGCTTCGCTATTATTTTTTATTTTTTTATTTGAATTATTTGGAAGTGTTTATATAGTTGTTCAATATTAATTCACAGTATGATAAAAAATTAAACTATGAAAAAATAAATAAACGTATGTAGTAATATCTAATATCATAGGAATAAATTTGGAATATAATTAATCAACCCATTATAACACTTCCATTCTAAACAAATACAATAATTTATTAACATCTCATTTACGATTATTTACGATCCCTTAGTCCCAAATAAGTTAAAGTTTTTATAATCCATTCCGTTCCATTCCAGTCCAATCAAATCCATTACTAACACTTCCAATCCATTCCGACCTTCTCTTCCAAACAGAGTGTAAAAGAAATCAACGTGTGTTACACTATGTTAGAGCTCGAAGGTTTTCAGCACTTATTTGGGAAAAAAAAGTAGGGAAGAAAATGTAAAAAGAGAATGGGGTCATTACCCTGAAGTTCCCGAGGATCTTATAATCGTTTATTCAGTTTTTCAGTTCTCGAAATCATCCCAATTGGCCCTTTCGTTTAACTCCCATTAGACAGTATACCACGTGTCACTCCCCTTATTTACATAATTTACACAAGTAACAACATTTTTTCACTCAAACCCGATTTAACTCTCCTTTTTCTCTTTATAAGAGATCTAAATAATCTAAAACTAATATTCTCGCTAAAATACAGTTATTCAAATCTGAATGACAACAAATAAAATTACTGATAAAAAAAGAGTGCATCGAAGTTGTACGTCTTCAAATTGAAACTCAAACGCGAAAGGGATGAAGTGGATGAACATAACATCCCTCGGAACTATAGAGAAATTTTATGACGGGCTCAATTTTTCCTAAGAAAAAAACAAATCAACACTCTTAAGTTGGTGATCCCTTACCCCGTATTACAAATTTGTTTATAAAACCTGAATTTTTTAGTCGAAACCAAAGGGGCCAAACCCCCCCTTTCGTCCTGTCATTATTTATCCACTAAAGCAAACACAAACAACTTTTTGATAAGGTAAAACATAATTAAGTAGCTATAGGAGGAAAAACCAAAATTACTCCTCGCACAGCACTTCAAGTTTATTCAAGTCAAATTGAATGAATTTCGTATGAAAGCAAAAAACTAAAGTTTCCCTTCCATTACTATAATTGAGAAAGAATGACAAGTTTGCCAAGCTATCATGAACACAATTTTTGCAAAATACAATTTTAAATAACTTAACAGACAGCAATTTTTAGGTTTCCCTACTCTATTTTGGTGTTTTATAGGTGTATCAAAATTAAATTATTATTCATCTTAATCGTAATTTATCAGCTTTTTTACTACGCAACCAAATTAATCAAATTGCAACTTTTTTCTATGGCTTAACCTATTGTCACGACCCGTTTCCTGACTATGACCGGCGTACAAGGCGAACCGTCTATGGGGACCCGACCCATCGCACACAAGTCTCAAAGATCATAACATACTACCCCAAAATATTTAATTATTATTAAAAGCGTTTAACGAAAATATTTGTCGTTTAAAACATAAGTAGTAAAAATAAATATATATCAAATGGTTAATATATCAAAAAATATATCAATATAATATCAGTGTGGACATATCAAAAGCCAAAGTGGCAATCCCGTAACCCAATAACATCCCGTCCGGAGCTCTAACAATGCAAAAGAAGAGCCCGGACAAAAAGGTATCACTAACCTATAGGCGTTTCACTGGTAATCAAGATGCGGAACGGTTGCCGAAATCAAAATATGTGAACTTGAGATATAGGGATAGAAGAAGACAAAGAAATAAAGGGGGTCAAACTCAATGAGGAAAAACACTTCAAACCGCTTCATACGTGCCTCACAAAGACTGTTTTGAAAATAGTTCAAAGCTACCACATGCAATATAAGTTCATAAATATATACACGCTAATACATAATAGTGTTCAAGAATCATTTTTGCAAAACGTTTGCAAACAAAACAAACAACTGACATGAAAACTTAATAATGATAATATTATTTTCAAAGAAAACAGTTATTCAAGTCAAAACATATATCAAACATACGGGACCATATGAAAGGTGTGCATTCGGCACTAAACATATGTGATGTGGACTCCGTCACTAATCAATGACAAATCATGTGTTGGATCAGAACACATGACTACCGACATCTCTGGTAGCTGGAATTTCTCAAAGCAATGGTATACTAAAGGCTACTACTACCCTTAGCACGTGTATCCTATATCAGAAAACAAAACCAAGTTATACTATTGCATAGCATAAAATCATAGGCATGCACAACAACATCAAAACAAAAGGCGGATATATAATACATATATATCTAATGAGACATATAAAGAAATCCCATTAAAAATATTCAATTCTGAGTTGTAACGGATTGCTATCAATGGGAATTATTGCAAGACGTTACAATGATTACACTCTATAAATAGACAAGAGGTAACTTGCCAAGGTATGCTCTATTCTCTACTCTCACTAATACTCTGCCAAATTCTCTACTGACTTGAGTGTCGGAGACTTCCCGGAGAGCATCCTAACCTCATTGTGTTATGTGTTTCCAGGTCTCAAGGTAACGTTCACATTTTCCCAAGTGTTCGAGTTGTTCTTGTTTTCTTTATTGTTGTTCATTCTTTATTGTTGTTCATTTTTTTAGGCAAAACCAATTGGCGCCATCTGGGGGAAACTTGAACGAAAAGCCTTGTTCGTAGAAGTCTGGGAGAAGGTTCACTAACAATGTCACGACCCAAGATAGGGTCGAGATCGGTGTACAAGGCGAACCGTCTAAGGGAGCCTGACCCGTCTCACACAAGCCTTAAAGATCAGAACATACTACCCAAGACGTTAATTATTATTTAAAATTTTTTAGGAAAAAATTTATCATTTAACACATAAGTAGTAAAATAAATACCATAAATCGAATAATCAATAAATCCAAAAATATATCGTGAGTATATAAAATATCAAATACAAATGGCAAAACCTACAACATCCCGGTACGGAGCTCTAACAAAAACAAAAGGAGAGCTCGGACAAAAAGACATCGCTAACCAAAAGACGCCTTACTGGTGATTAAGATGCAGAACGGTTGCCGAAGCCAAAAGTCTGTGTACCTGTGATAAGAAAATCATAGTAGACAGACAAACAAAGGAGGGCAAGGCACAGTGAGGAATAATACTCTAGATCGCCTCATACATGCCTCACAAAGACTGTTTTGAAAATAGTTTGAAAATACCACAAGCATGTATATATAAGTATATATATGTATATATATACACACTATATAAATAATAGTTTTTTGAAAATTCATTTTGCAAAGGTTTGCAACCAAAGCATCCAATAGGCACGTAGGCTTTAAAATCCTTTTTCAGATTCAAATAGTAGTTTCTGAGTCAAAACTCATATCAAATACATGAGACTAAAGCAAAGGTGTGCATCCAGCACTAATATAAAGGTGATGTGGATTCAGCCACAATCCATAACAAATCATGTGTTGAATCAGAACACATGACTACCAGCAACCCTGGTAGCTGGGCTTTCTCAAAGCATCGGTATACCAAATGTCACGTTTTACCTCCGTAACAGAGGAGTCTCATATCAAAATCAAAACATACTAATACATAGTATGAAATCAAAGGCATGCATAACATCATCAAAATCAAAGGATATATATAATACATATATATCAGTTCAAAACGTAATCCTGATTAAACATATAACTAATTTATTATTAGTCAATTCTCATATTAGTCCAATTTCAAATATGTGTCGTACACAACAAAAACATATACAATTTTGAGACACAACCAATGTGTTTGAAGCTGCTATTCACTCACCTGAAAATCCAAGCGCAAAACGTCAGTGATAGGGTGTAAAACCCACCAAAATAATATTAACCTGCTCAAGAAACAAATAATGAGTAAAGCGGTGAGCAGGGTTGAACCACATAGACTGGTACATAAATGCTTAAATGTCGTGATAGGAAAATAAAATAAATGAAATTGATGAAAATGTAAGCAATGCTGAAAATCAAAATGAAACCGAAATGAAAATTTGCAATTGAGAAATAGTTCGTAACAATAAAAATGAGAAGAAATTCAATAATGAGAAAGCCTAGCCAAGGTATTTCATCCGTTCAATCCATATAGTCGATCACAAACACAAAAAATAATCATTAAGCATTCGAGCAGACATAGTTATAGCTAACGGTGACGTACTCGATTAACCAATCTCTTCTTAATTTATCGATAGCCCCGGGACGCCCTGCAAGCTACTTCCCTAACCACTAAACAACCCCTGTGACGCCTTGACATGATTTAATCTAAGGCAGCAGTACGAATTAAAGAGACTTCTATTTTAGCCAGTAAAATTGAAAACG
Organism: Flueggea neowawraea; assembly: GCA_948243855.1. Classification (NCBI taxonomy): domain Eukaryota; kingdom Viridiplantae; phylum Streptophyta; class Magnoliopsida; order Malpighiales; family Phyllanthaceae; genus Flueggea; species Flueggea neowawraea. Next base: position 2,803 of record CAODLS011841581.1, on the reverse strand, counting down.
CCGTGATTCATTTAAACCAGATTATCCAACCTCACAACAATGAATAATGCCCAGACCACATACATCCACATTGTTTGTTACCTATATTAGGATTAATGTGACACACTATCAATCCTAAATAATGATATACCACTCATTCAATCACACAATCGACCGAATCATGCAATTAATACGAGTAATAATAAAGGAAATAAGGTACAAAGATTGAATAAATATTCAAAAAGATTTATAACAAATAAAATAAGAGTCTCGCGACAGTAATGGATCGAATTTCAGAAATACCTCAACTAGAAAATTGTTTAATTACACATAATGAAAGAAGAAAACCAAAACTCAAGAGAATTACTTGTTGCCCAGGTCGTATTCTTCAGAATAGAATCACGAGAGAGAGACCCAATCCAAAATAAAAGAGTATTTATATGTCTACTAATTACGAAACCTTAATTACACTCCAAAATAATTAAAAATAATAATAAATAGGTTAATTGTTTTGCCCCAGCAGTAAAAATAGATTAGCAGCCCTCATACACATCCATGAGGCTAAAAAACCGAGGCCCAACAGTGAAAACACGTTTTCCAATGCATACGTAGTCAACCCAGTCAACGCATTGCTTCAGCATGGCCATGCTAAAGTGCCTTCCAAGCTGAAATGTGCCCAAAATCGCTCCAAATCCACACATTTCACCAACGTTCCACCTAAAACACCAAAGAAGAATAAAATCATAAAAAGAAACGAATAACAACCATTTATGACGCAAATCAAACATAAAATGCAATATGAAATATGCCTAAAATGCAACCTATCAAATACCCCACACTTAAACAATGCTTTTCCTCAAGCATTCTATAACTTAGAACAATTAAAAACTTCAAGTCTCAATCACCCTTGTTACCCCCACAAAGTGTTAAACACAAATCGATATGCATCGAACATTCAAAAGAAAACATAACCATCGCTAGGACAACCGACAATCACCTAGAAGGAGATTGTCTCCACACTAGTAATTCCCCCAACAGGGATAACCAAATTGACACCCTCACAAGTTTCACTTTATCTCTCAGGTGTTTAGGTGAATAATTTATGCTCTCACTCATAGTAAAGCTTTCCAGGATTTGGCATAAAGTCAAATCGTAACCACTAATAAATTCAACCAAAATACCAATCAAAACGGACTTTAAAAGGGTTATAACGTGGCTAAAAACATGGGTTTAATAAGTCGAGAGTGTTGTAGAATTTTTTGGGGATGTCTTGGTTAAGTTTGGAGAGCAGAAGCGAGTTGGAGTGAGACAAGAAAAACAACACCAAGATTTTTATAGTGGTTCGGCCAACCATGCCTACGTCCACTACCTAAGTCTCACTTAGGCTTTTCACTATATCAGAGATTGATTACGGCTCAATCTAACAAAGCCTTACACGAAGGTTGATTGCGGCTCAAACCTCTAAAGCCAATAAGGTTGATTACGGCTCAAACCTCTAAGGCCAACAAGGTTGATTACTGCTCAAACCTCTAAGGCCAACAAGGTTGGTTACGGCTCATACCTTCAAAGCCAACAAGGTTGATTACGACTCATACCTCTAAAGCCATTACAATGTTGTTTTCCATAGTTTCACAACCAACCTTCCCTACACTCTCAAAGTGTTTGTAAAAACTGTTTACAAAAGATAGAAGCTCTATGCTAGGAGTACATATTGACACAATGCTATTGATCTTATCTCTAGCTTGAATTTGGTGTTTTGGAGGTGATGGAATGATAAAAACATTTTAGCCTTGAAAACATATGATCATCCACGTTTTTCTGTCTTTCCTTGATGTATTTATAGCATCTTTAAGCCATATGACCGTTGGTGTTGAGAAACTAGCAGTTGGAGACAGTTTATAGTCGTTACAACCTTCTGTGCCATTCTCGCGTACGTCACTTCATTCTTACGTACGTCATCTGCAAATTCTCCAGTTTACGTACGTTTGTTTGATTTCACGTACGTTGATCATCTTTGATGAAGCTTTGTGTATGTGAACTATATCTTACGTACGTCAACTAGAACACACATACGTTAACTTATCCTTGCGTACGAGACATGTGCTTCAGAGGGTTTCAGTGGCTTTTGCTTTTCTTCAGACCCTATCTCACGTACGTGACACATTTCTAACGTACGTGAAGCACTTGCAGTGGCTTGTTTCGCAACTCCGAGCTCTCCAACGTGTTCTACTTCAAGTCAAAGGTTTTGCACATCTTCAAAACACAAAAAGAACTTAATGTTGATCACCCTTGATCCAACAGAGAGATGATGATGAGAACAAGAAATACATTGCCAATAACTCAAAACATACCAAGCTAATGCCGAAATAACACAAATACATGTCTATGCTCAATGATACAAGACTGCCAACACCATTTACTTTCTCTTTGTTGCTTTACTTCATTTATCCAGCCCTTTTTTTTTCATTTCTGTTCTTTTTTCTTCGTTTTTTTAACAAAACACTGCCAATTTTAGAAGGTGTCTACGTTTTAGTCCAACACGCGTGTGTCTCTTTCTGATGCACATTTCTTCCTCTGTATGCTCCCCACACTTAATTTTTCAACCTAAATGCTAATTTTTCATCACTTGTACTTCAAAACAAACCATTCTCCAATACAAATGCTATTAAATCCTCAAAAAATTCACTCAAAAACATGAAGGCACACAGATTTTTTGACTAGAGCAAACAATCAATAAATTTATTCGAACAGTAAAAAACAAAGAAAAATCATAAAAAACCTCGAGTTGCCTCCCAAGAAGCGCTTCTTTTACGTCGTCTTAGCT
>CAODLS011841377.1:0-14005 GCA_948243855.1 Flueggea neowawraea | reverse complement strand
ATTGTTTTGATTTAAAAAGGGGGAGAAAAGAAGTTTTAAAAATTATGCACCAAATTTTTAAAAATATGGAGATAAATGATGTTTTCAACATATTTTAAACAATGTGCAAATTGTTTTCAAAGAGGGAGAAAAGAAAATTTTGAAAAATTTTCTATGTATAAATTGTTTTTGAAAGGGGGAGTGATAATTGCTTAATTGATTAATCTTTTTGATGATAACAAAAAGGGGGAGAATGTTGAATATGTTCATATATCTATTTGCAAGAGGAGAAATTTTTTCATTCACATTTTCATGATGCTAACAAAATGATAAGGATGGAATCATTGATCAATATTTTTGTCCTTGATGTAGTGCTTTAATTCTTCAAAGTTTTTTCATCATCAAAAAGGGGGAGATTGTTGGATCAAGGGTGATCAACATTAAGTTCCTTTTTATGTTTTGATGATAAGCAAAACATTTGACTTGAAGAGAAACAAGTTGGAGAGCTCGGAGTTGCGAAACAAGTTGGAGAGCTCGGAGTTGCAAAACAAGCCACTGCAAGTGCTTCACGTATGATAGAAGTCTGTCACGTACGTGAGATAGGGTCTGAAGAAAAGCAAAAGCCACTGGAACCCTCTAAAGCATGTTTCACGTACGTAAGGAACCATTAACGTACGTGTGTTATAATTAACAGGCGTTAGATATAAGTTCATGTACGCAAAGCTTGCTCAAAGATGATCAATGTACGTGAGATGAAAAACAAACGTACGTAAGTTGGAGAATTTGCAGATGACGTACGTGAGGATAAAGTGACATACGTGAGAGTGGCACAAATAGCTGCAATGGGCAGAAACGTACTCCAACGGCCAGTTTATCTCCACCAACGGTCATATCACTTGGAGAGGCTATAAATACACCAAGGAAGGGCAGAAAAACGTGGATGATCATATGCTTTCATGTCCCAAATATTTTCATCATTCCCCTCACTCCAAAACACCAAATCAAGCTAGAGATCAAGATTCAAGCTTTAATCTCAAATACTCAACTCTAGCATAGACCTTTCAATTTTTGTAAATGTTTTTATAAACACTTTGAGAGTGAGAAAGGTTTGTTGTGAACCTATAGAAAACAACATTGTAATGGCCTTAGAGGTTTGAGCCGTAATCAAACTTGTAGGCTTTACATGGGTGAGCCGCAATCAACCTTGTTGGCTTTAGAGGGGTGAGCCGCAATCAACCTTGTTGGCTTTAGATGTGTGAGCCGCAATCAACCTTTGTGTAAGGTTTTTTGGATTGAGTCGGAATCAATCTCCAATATAGTGGAAAGCCTAAGTGAGACTTAGGTAGTAGACGTAGGCATAGTTGGCCGAACCACTATAAATTGATGTTCTCTCTTCACTCCAACTCGCTTTCGCTCTACAAACTCAACCAAGGCATCCCGGAAAAATTCTCCAACATTCTCATAAATCAATCAAACCTAGACTTGCACAATCATTTGGATACCAAAAGCCTATTATTAGGGATTTTTCAATATTAAAGGCAACTTTCAAATGTAAGTAGCCTCTCTTAACAACATTAAAAAGTCCTAAATCATTAATGACAAAGACCTTGTCAAAAATAGAACCAATAAGGCATGCATTCGGGACAGTCAGATGCATCAAACGCAAACCAATAACATGAACCCATAAAGAAAGAATATCAAGTTTGATTTGCTAGATGGAAACAGTGGAGTTCCATTTTTGAAGAAGAAATGGATGATTTTGAGCAAACGAAGGAGTACCAAACAAGACTTGACACCTATCAACTTCATTACCAAACACGAATAGGAAGATATTGCAAGCCTTTAAAGGTGTGAGGCTAGAGAGAAATCAACATTGGTTAGATTTTAGAGATGTGAGCCGGAATTGACCTTGTGAGTAGGCTTTAGTGGTGCGAGGTAAAATCAACCTTATGAGTTATGCTTTAGATGTGTGAGCCAAAATCAACCTTGTTGTATTGGCGTTGTTGGAGTATAATTTATTTTACAAAAATATTTATATATACCATATAGAAATATTAAATATCAGAAATATAAATTTTATAAATTAACAATCACATAATCCATATTATTAATTAGCCAAACCGTAAATTATTCTTATTTAAGAAAAAATCAGACATAGCAGAAACACACATAATTTTAGAAGACACAACTTATATGTCTGAAGTTGCTATTTCACTCACCTGGTATCCTAAGCTAGGGATCCATTCAAACACCATTAGTAGGTGGGTGATCGTGTTGACAAGAACAAGTAGCTGAAATAGATACATACATAACAACTATCAAAACAGAGTACTGGTACTGTGGTTGTACCAAATGCATGATATGAAAATGTAGATGCATACATTCTTTTGACGACAAAAAACTTATTTCGGTCGAAGCTCTATCGCTCTTGCCTCGAAAATCGAACTCCAAGTAAAATTACAGTTTAGTCCCCAACTTATGTGAAATTACTATTTAGTCCCTAAGACCTCAAAAAATTATGTATTATCCTCAAAATATATGAAATATCAAATATTAGTCCTCCATATATACAAAGTACAAAAATTACACTTTTAGTCACTCAGAAGCATGACTTACTCGAGTAAGCCTAGATGTCTACTCTAGTAAGAATGCACTTAGATTACTCGAGTAATCCTACGGACTTACTCGAGTAAGACACACCTCTGATTACTCGAGTAAGCAATAGATCTTACATTAGTAGAGATGCACCCATATTACTCGAGTAGACCAACTGCTTACTCGGGTAATACACACTCTTCAGATCGTGTATCACCAAGAAAAACCCATAATTCTTTTAAACTAAAACCCAACCATTTAATCCACTCCGAACACCTCAAATCAACTTCAATTATCTATTTTAACATTCCTTAAACCTCTATTAACATCAGAACACTATAAATCATCCAACACAATCCTTGAAAATTCGGATTCAACAACCCATTTCATCAAAATTGTCCTTTTCAACTTAGATTCATATTTTGCCAACATAATTCCATCAAGATCTGAAAAACAACTCAAATTCGCCCATAATCAAACCAAACCGAAGTTACAGTCCCCCCTCCACAACCATGAATATTCAACACTTAAGAGATGCCATGACAGAAAACTAAAGAAAATAACAAATATTGGAACTAAATGCTTACCTTAAAGTTGAAGAAGAATAAATGCAACGGAAATGAAGAGAGAGCTGAAGAGAACTGAGATATGATATGAAGAAGAAAGAAAATCTGAACTGAAGTGGGCGGTGAATCGGGCTTAAAAGTCTGAAGAAATGGCAGAGATGGGCGGTTTATGGGCAGTGCTTATTTGGAAGAATAGAAGAGAAACGACATCATTTTTATGTGATAATTGCTGTATAGTCACAATAAACAACATGCACGCCTCATGGATGACAAAAGCAAATCGACGAAGCGGCACGTCGTTTCGTGCGAGCTCCAAACCTGGCAACACACGGACGGCAGAAACTTAACATGAACGACAGCTTCCAAGGACCTAGAAGACATGTAGCACGTTACACACATGCAAACTCCCAATCGCCACCCTTTCTTTTATCTTCCAATTTTTCTTTCAATTTTTAACAACTTTCCACTTAATTAATCAACTTAATTACTTCAAAAAATTGATTAATCACTCAATAACATCTAAAATGTAAAATTAAATATTCAAACATTAAAAATTATTTTCCAAATTAAATGAGAAAAAAATATCAAAAATTGGTCAAAAAAATCAAGATATTACACATGCGTACGTAACGCCTTTTTAGCTCATTCTAGTGGCTTCTGTTTGAAACTCAAAGCATATTTATGTACGTTACTACAAGCCTTGCGTACATAACTCACTTGTTGTGTACGTAATGTGGGTTGAATGACTATTTCTAAATTTTGTTCATCATCAAAACTTAGAAGAATCTGAATGTTGATCACTCTTGATCCAACAATCTCTCCCTTTTATGATGACAAAACATTCATGAATTTGAATGCTACATCAAGGACCAAATTTGATCGAAGAGTCCATCCTTATCATGATGTTGTTATCATGAAAGAATAATCTTTAGAATGTTGAAAATTTTTTAAATACTACCCATTTCATTTCAACCTCCCCATATCTAAAATAATTTGTGCATAATTATAAAAACATATTTTTCTCTACGCTTGACTCCTCTTCCCTTTCTTCTTCACTTTGGATGTATGATTGAGCCTCCAAAGCTTTTTCTTCTTTTGGGATTCCTCCTCTAAATTTAAGGATTATCTCATAATTTATGGGAGATCCGATGAGTGCATTGTAGTCCAAGGTGTTGAGATCTTTAGTTTCCATTATCACGTCGTGACTTGTGAATCCCATAGGCAAGGATCAAATAACTTACTTCACTTTTATCGTTCTCTTCTTCATTCTTCCCCTATGCTTATATCCCATTTTTGATTTTTGCAAATCTATCAAGGGCAGTTATGATGGTCTCATCTTCTTTGATGGAGAAGAGCTAAAATTTGTGTTAGAGGAGGTTAATTTTTGTTTCTTTCACTTGAAAAGTGCCTTCATATGTTAGCTTCAAAGATTTCCAAATTTCTTAAGCACTTCAACAAGTTTAAACTCCTCTTATCTGTTCAAGTGTCAACCCACACATAAAATTTTCATTACTTAAGCATTGATCTTCTCCTTCTTCCAATCATTATTGTGTACTTTTCTTCACTTTTCAAAGAACCATCTATATTTCTTATAATTTGGGGGCCAAGAGCAATTACATTCCAAAGCTCTATGTACTAAGTATTGATGAAGATTAACATGAGATTCTTCCATAGAGAGCAATTTCAACCATTGAAAAAAGGTGGATGAGCATGAGATGCCCGGGACGAGAATACGGTAGAATGACCAAAATCTATGTTCTTCAACGCAGATATTTACTTCAAGGATATTAAGCCTTCTTAGGAGAAGGCCGCTCTGATACCAATTGTTGAAAGAGGGTGCCGTCTTTCTCCGAGGAAGGGGCAAAACATAATCAACTTGAATTCGGGGCAGCTATTCGAAATCTTAGTGAAAGACTGGATTTGTTATCTCATGTTTGCTTTTTCGTGAAAAATACCAATTGAAACGGAGGGTTTCTTCAAACAACAAGGAGCTGGGTCAACTATTCAATCAAATGATATTGAGCATTTTTCCCATCTCTTCTCGAGAAAGAAGTGGGAGGTGGAAGCTTGTCCAAATGATAAGAAACAACATAATCAATTTATCGTGGTTCGGCCAAACCGTGTCTACGTCCACTACCTAAGTTCCTCACTTAGGATTTTCCCAATTCACTATCTTCGGTGATTCATTCCGACTCAATCTAACAAGGCCAATACGACAAGGTTAACTTCGACTTACACCTTTAAGGTTTAACTCACAAGGTTGATTTTGGCTCACACGTCTAAAACCTAACTCACAAGGTTAATTCCAACTCAAGCCTCTAAAGCCTAACCAAGGTTGATTTCTCTATGAAATCACACCTCTAAAGCCCTTAAAATTTCATTTCTTAGGCTAACAACAAATCTTTCCAACATTCAAAGTGTATACAAAATGAATACAATGATATCTCTATGCTAAAGGTGATTGTATGAACTTGATGCTCTTGAGTTTCCTCTCTAGCTTGATCTTTGGTGTTCTTTTATTGATGTAAATGATAGGATTTTTTGCACTATGATAACATGTGCTCCTATCTATTTTCTCTGTCTAGTCTTGATGTATTTACAGCTTTTTCAAGCCAAAAGATCGTTGGAGTTGATGGACTAACCATTAGGTTGCAATCATTTATGTTCATGTTATCTGGACTTGAATTACGTGGTTAAGCCTTAATCATTGCTTACGTAATGCATGCGTTACGTGTTTAAGCATATATGTTGCGTACATAAACCTTGAATTTGACTGTTGCAACTAATCATTTTTATATATTTTTCAACGGTTGGAAGATCTTTTGTTTTGTCTTGATCTTATTATATACATAAACCATTCCTTGCATACATAACAATCTAAATTCATACGTAACCAATTCTTTGTGTACCTAATTTTTGGTCCAGAGCAATCAATAGCTTTTGTCTTCGGACTTGTCCAATCTTGCGTACATAATAGAACTTTTGTGTATGTAAAGACAACCTTAATACGTAAGCTTTACTCCTGCATATGTAACGCCTCTTTAGCTCATTCTAGTGACTTATGTTTGCAACTCCAAGCATAGTTACGTACGTTACTCAATGCCTTGCGTATGTAACTCACTTATTGCATACATAATGTTTTCCCTTGCGTATGTAACTGGCTTGAATGACTATTTTCAGATTTTGTTCATCATCAAAACTTAGAATGATCGTAATGTTGATCACCCTTGATCCAATAAAGTCCATTCCTGGTAATAGTAGGCGCAGTTTTTAGATCTAACTGTAATGTAAGCATCGAAGGAAGATAGTTCTTGACAGTGGATCGGGTCATTCCCTCAATCGCACCAGAAAGTATGATGAATCACCTTTAGTGGATGTTATATTTAAGATTAGAAAGAGAAAAAAAAAAGGATAGGTTTAGGAACCAAGTGAGTTATTAGGATAGAAAGGGACCATAATTGGGACTACGAATGCAAAGAAAAACAGCAGATATAAAGAAGCGTACAAAGAACACTAAGAAATATCTCTAAAGAGATAGAACACAAAGAAATATCCCTAAAGAGAGACAGAGTCAGATGAAAGAATGGGTCTTTAATTTAGTTGGTTTTATTTAGTAATTTTAGTTTTTTTTTTTTGTTATTTAGTATGTCAAACTTCATTCCTGATCAATTATCTTCAAATAATAAATGATCAAAGAAACTAAGAGGGAACATATCCCATTAAATAGAGTCAGATAATGAACTGAATGCCCTTGCTAAGTAATAAGCAGCTCAATTTGCTAATCTCGCTCCATGTGCGAGAGAAATTAAATTTAACTTGCCACCAAGGACAAGATATTTGTCACACCTGGACAAAGTAAGAAAAAAAAATAAGTTAGTGGGATAAGAATATGAAAAGAAACACAAGATCAAGACAAAATAGAAGAATTAGATGAGAGATAGATAAATTAAATAATTGAAACACAAGATAAAAAAGTTGCTAAGTGTTGAATTAAACAGAGTAGGGATAACTTATGATATGTCTAAGCCTGATTCAAATTGATCCTTAGCAAGCATTTTATAGCGATCAATTAAAAGAGAAACTGATGGTCTGGTGACCAGTGGAAGATCCAAAAATGTCCAGACGTGGGGTCGGATTAGAATTGACTAATCACAATAGCCGCCATCCATGTCTTCTAGATAAAGATGAGCAAGATGGATCAATATCTAAAAAAGAATCATGTCTTCTTGAAACTTTCAAACTTAAAAGTTCAGTAGATAGCTCTACTTATGTTCAGCAAATGGGAAAAATATATAATGGAAAAATGATGACCAGGAAGAGTCTAAAACAATTGCATTAATTAAGTGATATATATAGGCATATTTCAAAAAAAAAACAAGATCATTTATTATATTCAACTTAGGTAGAATTCAGTTTGTAGCAGTTGGCCATCAGATAAGAAAGAAATGGCCTAGACTTTAATAGGACCAAAGACCTAAATTGCTGAATATTAAATATCACTGAGGAAAAATAAAAGAGAAGCAGAAAATGCATCATCATGAGGTAAATCTTCTACCCTATAAGAAGATACTTATTTTCAATCATGCACAATAAGCTTATGGCTAGCTTCACAGCACATCGTGAAATATACAACAAGAATGTGTAGTGGCATAACTATAGATTGCAGTCTGATTTAACATTAATGACTTAAGGAAATTTAGTTAGATGAGGCAGAGCACTGACATCTATAGACACATATATGAGCACTACCTAAAATTCACCCAATACGTCTAAGCAAATAGTCATAGAATGGATCGACTCAATAGACATGTATTACTAACTCCAAAAGTTTTTTGTTCATTTAGTACTACATTTGTAGAACTAATGAGAAATTTCTGGCAAAGTCATATATCTGAATTAACAACTAAATATGAAATTCAACAACACATTATATATTGTCTTACACTAAAGAAAGAGAAACTATGGTAAATGAATAGCTACCTCCTCGCACATCTTTTATTCTTTTCTTCAAGGTAAATCTTTGTCCAACCAAACTGAGATTATCAATAGAAACAAGTTCCACGATTTCTACAGCTTCAGAATTCTGATATCTTCCGATGTCTAACTAAACCAAGATTATCAATGAAATAAGTTCCACAGTTTTTGTAGCTTTAGAATTCTAAGATCTTTCATCTATTTCTTGCAACTAAACTAAACTCAAGTACCAAATTCTAGCATATACATAAAGCCCAGCATTAAAATTCCAAAAAGCAAGTCTGTTGGCATCTATAGCTTCAACATTGTAGGTTACTACCAAGTTCTTGGCATTTCTAATCACAAGAACTTTTAACGATCAAACAAAAGTTAATAAAGCGATTGCATACAAAATCAACAGCCATACATGCAGTAGCTGCATCAATCACAACCCAGCATTTGCACATTACCTCTTAACACCCAAACAAATCAAGACAAACATATCAAGTAAAAGTTACAAAACTTTCGAGATCCAGAGGTCTGTATGATAAATCTAAACCATAACCAGCCCGGAGCTAACATTATTCTCATAAAAAAAAATTCTAAATCCACTAAATTCACAGATTTGTACCATCAAATGCACAAGATCCAAACTCCAAAACTCCAATTAATCTCTCAACTCCTCAGCTCCCACAAACACCCAAAAAGCCAATGAAGCAAATGAATCGTTTATCACTCCAAGACAATAGTTCTTCCAAGCAACAAGAAAAACCCAGATCATAGAAAAGAAGAGTTGAAACTTGAAAGGAGGAATCGAGGAAACTTACCATGGGGCGGGGGACGATCCCAATGCCAGGGAGGGGGCAGAGGTGGGGGTATAGGGCACCTCTGGCCGCAGATGGAAGCGACTGTCCACACTTGCCACCAAGTAGTTAAGTGTGTGAATTGTAGAATTTGAACTCATTGTTTCGGATCGCGTTGTACTCAAAATTATTATTTGACTTGATGGCAAAAGTAAGCAACAGGTCAGTAATCAGTATGCACCAACGTTTCTAAGATCACCTAAGCTAACTCAAGTAGTTAATTGTTGTGTGTGAATTGTAGAATTTGAACTCATTGTTTCGAATCCCGTTGTACTAAAAATGATTATCTGACTCCATGGAAGAAGCAATGGTCAGGTCAATAATCAATAGGCACCAACTTTTCTGAGATCACTTAAGCTAACTCAAGTAGTTAAGTGAGTGAATTGTACAATTTGAACTCATTGTTTCGAATCACATTGTACTCAAACTGATTATCTAACTCGATGGAAGAAGTAAGGGATATGTCAGTAATCAATATGCACACCCACAAATGAAGAAGTAACTGGATTGGTAGGAATTTGGCGAAAAAGCCTTTTTTTTTCCTTTGGCATTCAATGGTCAGATCTCTCTAGTTCCCTGTATATATTTGTGGTGCAGATACCACCGAATGTTTGCATCAACTATAAGAAGTTGTTCCATCTTAATCAGAGGTCTCGAGCAAATAAGCTTTTAGAACTTTATTTCGTTTCTTATCATTTACCTACTTTCTTTTACTTGCTTTGCTTTCACATTTAGTGAAGTTACATGTATTATTCTTCTAGGAAAGTAATACAAGTTGTAGCCCTTTTATTTCTCAGTCATATCACTCTACTTTATTTTTCTTGCACTTATAGTCCTCGACTGTTAGGCATCAACAAACCCCTTTAACTCACTTTATGTTGTCACCTCTTTTACTTTTACTTTACGCGGTCACTTTTACGTTTAAACCTGAGTTAGCATACTCGAGCGCATCATCCGATCCTCCGACATGAAATCCTCCCAACACACTTTAGACAAACCCTTTTTTACTATTTTTTATCATTTAAAAGAGAAATAAATAAATAAATAAATTGGCCAATAAAAGAATAAATGTTTGAAGTGAGTGGCCAAGAGAATAGTTGCTAACATTCTTCACTTTACTGATTTAAGTTTGATTAATAAAGGTGTGTACTGTGTTAGTTTTCAGAATTAAAGGATAATAAAATTATAACTAAAAATCTTCCAAATTTGCTCTCACATGTTACAAAGTGTGGTGATGCACATAGAATTGAAGAAAAATTTTAAATAATCCAAATTGAATCGTATTTATCTAAAGGAAATTCTAGACCGTAGCTAATAAACAGTATAAAAAATGGTTTGAGTTCCTACCTCAAATCCAACAGAAGCCAGCAGTGGAGTAGGATCCGTTTCAATGTTGCTATCGCGATCAAACCACAGTCGGATTGTCGATGGAAATGCTCGTTTGTTTTACAGTCTAGATGCCACGTGGATCTGTGCAGAAATCGCGACCAGGAGACCTCGACCTTGCTCTCTCCCATTGAGAGGATTTCCTTCTCCTCTCTTGTGTTGTGTTGGAATCAATGAGAATGGAAGGAGCAAAGCTCTTTATATAGGCCTTCAAATGGACTTATGGCCTAATGGGCCTATATCGGGCCCATCTCATTCCTAATTCAATTGGGCTTTTCAATTAGTCTCGGTTCATTGTCCTAGTTCACACCTTGACCGACCGAGTTCAATTCACCTGTAATGAGAGTACCGCTTTTTTCAATATCTCCCACTCGCACATGACAGAACCATAACTCAGCATGGATCATGATGGAACTACTACCAATCGTGGTGAAGATCTCGCGTCATACAGGCAAATAGACTGCGATGAGAGCATAATTTCTATACACATGTTCGGGTTATATTACAGCTTTTAACTTAATCATGCTATAAGGTGTCTCGTGAGGAACCACTCTATTCTGCCAAAGTGTACACAATAGCAGTATAGACTACTGGAACATATGTATTTCCCCTAGTTCGTAACCACACAATTGCTGCTTTTGAACTTCTTGATCTCACAAAAGTTTTACTTATAGTTCACACATCTTGTGACATACCACATGAGAGCCGGCTTAGCAAACTTTTGAGACTAGTGCAAATACGTCTAGAAACGAACTTCCCTTCTTGCACAAGACAATCCATATAGCCAAATTTACTTACCCAGCTTGACATGCTTGGTCGAATCAATCATGACCATTAATGGCAAGGTAAAGTAGCCAAACTCAACTACACATTTTGAATGTGTTAAGGGTTCTAAGGGTGGGTAACACCGAGAACTACATGTTCATGGTAGGGTCTCACACGAAAAGTGAGATCGTTGTCAATCTTTTCCATTCCTATGATCATGTATATATCACACATGATATGATCATTTGTTGTGGTGTTCTTTTCTTCCCTTGAAGGAGTGCATGTTTATACAACATAATTAACACCACACAAAATCTTCGGTTATGATACATCTCGCCATCTAACCTTAATCCATATCGTAACAGGATTGTTCTGACTTTAAGACAGAATATGTTAAAGTCTCTCAATTTTAATAACTGATCATTTCTATAATCGGCATAGGACTTATCCTATGGCGTATGTGTTGGAATTTGTTACTATAATATGACATTCATACAAGGATAACACAACGAAAATAATAAAATTTTTATCCTAGAATTCCACCAAGGATCAATGCATATCAACATACACGATTAGGGTTAGCAATTTTTACCTTAAAATATTGCTCCAAAATTTGGCTATGACAGATTTAGTGTAGCTTTTAGTATTCAAAATTTGAATCTCCTATTCTTCACATTGCCTTTCTGCGAACATGTTTAAAGATATCCACAAGAACGAACTATTTTGAATCGGCGACGTGTACTACCACTAAGAATCACTATTCTTGCTCACAAATTTCTCTCTCTATTTTTTGGGTGAATAAAATTCGGCCAGCCCTTGTAATTGCTTGAAAATTTTGGTCACGGCTTTATACATATATATAGAGGTGTATTGAAACCCTAGTTTAAGTGTACTATGTTTCATTCTACTTGTCCTACAAGTATAAGAACTCCTTATCACATAAGAACATGGGCTCCTAAAATATAGGAGTATGCAAAATTGTTCCTACAATTTAGGAGTAAGGCCGAATTTCTAACTTAGGGCTCTTAATGTTATTGAGCTTTTAATTAATTGATATATTATCATTAAATAAATCACTGCTTTATAATACATATGGGCCACATTATTATGTCACACATAAGAATAAGCCCAAGCATATTTATCCTAATAATAAGTGATTTATAATAAAAGCCCATTAAATTAATGGATAATATCTCATATTATAAAATTATAAATTATTAATGATTAATTAAATTAATCATCTCAATAATTTAATTACCATAAGAGAGAATATTTGTGAACCAATTCAATTTGTTCTTGTATGTGACCCAATAGGCTCACTCGAGAATGACAATGGACCTCATTCCAAAACTTTGGCCCAAAGTCCATAAGCGGTATCTAGTAATACATTATGGCAACCCAAAATCAAGTGGATGTCGGTGATCCGAGTTTACCTTTCACAGCTTGATATTTAGTCATTTTGTCACACAATATCTATATTAAGCATAAGACATGGTTACATGACAACCTTGTTGAATCAATTTTTGATTAACATGAAAACTCCTAAATCTTGATAAATTAACAAAACAATTGAAACAGATAAGCTATGCACGTTCTACAACCTTCTAAGTACGTTAAAGAAAGATCTACGTACTTTGAACCAAGAACTATGCACGTTAATCAAAGATAGAGGCGTACCAGGATTTCAAAAATGGACGATTCATGCACAAGAGTTCATACAAGGCATGTAGAACAAGTGCAATGCGCATAACAGATAGTGCAGTGTGTGTAGACGTGGTACATCAGAAAATAGAATGAGTCAGTGATGTTATATGCGCGTTGAAGCTAAGACCCAAGCACGTAGTAAAGAGAAGACACTCACTCGTTTAAAGAGAGCTTGGTACTACGTACGCTGTATAGGGATCTAAGCACATAGATGGGATCAAGGCAAAATCAGAAGAATTCACAAGTCAAACCGTGTAACGTTCTACATCAGTCATGTGCACGTAGAAGGGTAAAAGAGATTTCTTCAAGAGATCGTACTACGCACACAGAACCCACCTCAATGCACGTAGACGTGAATGACATATGTCTGACTGAGTAAAGACAAATTTTGTTGCAGTGTGTCAGATTTCAAATGGGAATATTCTCTGACATGTATTTAGAGAGTATCAGAATAGTGAACCACGATCAGGGCATAAAAACACAAAAAATTTAGATGAGGTGAACTGTACTACTTGACAAATGGCAGACGCTCCTCCGTATTTGAAAATTAAAATATTCTCTAACACAGTCACGAGGAAGAACAAAGGTCTGATCATTGAAGACTCGATAACGCACGTTGAACCTAGTACAACGCACACAACATTCAAGCTCAACGTACATAGAAGAGAAAGCTAAGCACGTAGTGATTAGTTGATATCAAGTAGTGGGTACTGGAACATGGTCTAAGCACGCAGAAGAATGGTCGTTGCACGTAGAAATCTGATGGAATCATGAACTATGTATGCAATACACTTGGTACGCATGTCGTATGAGATGACGTTAGTTAATTCAGCATTTTGCAACTCTCTCTAAAAGGTTGTCTTGGGAATTTCAACGGCTAATTTTTGGAGAGTTCCTATAAATAGACGTCCCCAGTCATGAGGTAAAAAAGAACAATCCCTAAGAGTGTCAAAACCTTTTATAATCTTTCGTATTGCATTCTTATCTTGTTCTTAATCATTCTTGCCTACCAATTGAACTATTAACTTGCTACCTGTTTCAAAAAGTTGGTTTAAGAATCTTTTCACTAAGTAGAGAATACCGTTGTAATCAAGATTTAGTTGAGGCTTGAGAGAATAATAGGTTTACTTTGTTTGTTTCCTTGAAAAACAAAGGAGTGTGGTTTTCTTGTTTGTAACCAGCAAAAACAAGGTG
>CAODLS011841363.1:0-16853 GCA_948243855.1 Flueggea neowawraea | reverse complement strand
TCTTATTTAACACATAAATCGTAAAACCCTGAATTATTATTGATTTATCAAATTAACCATCTTAATAATTCAATCACCACAAAAAGAGAACCTTTGTAATCAATCTAATTCGTTCTTATATGTGACCCAATAGGCCCACTTGAAATTGGCAATGGACCTTGTCCCAAACCTTTGGACCCAAAGTCCAAAAGTGGTATCTAATAATACATTATGGCAACCCAAAATCGAGTGGATGTCGGCAATCCGAGTTAACCTTTCACAGTCTGATATTTAGTTCTTTTGTCTCACGATATCTCATCTAAGCATAAGGCATGATCACATGTCATCTAAGTAGGAGTTGATAGCGAGTTTCAGTCAGAGGACTCAAACATCACAACTGCATGAAAGCTACTTTGTGACAACGATCCATGAAGAGTTTTCATAGCGAGTATATCCAATACATGTTCCCCAACATGTATCTATGTTCTAAGTTGATATCCCATATCCATAATCAGTAAAACGTGATTTTCTACTTGGCAACATACTAATCTTAATTCATTATCATTCCCATGATAATGATCGATTAGGGACATTTATAATAGTATTTCTTTTATCCTTATGGTTTTACTACCAAGTCACACACTTGATGGCACAAGAAAGAATAAACTATTCATGAAGTTTTATTTTCATAAAACAAATAATATTTCATAGAAATAAAATGTCTCTTTATTAAATAAACCAAATGACAATGTACACATGATTGGACTAGGGCACAAAACTAACACTTGCGGTCATGGATTGTGCACAACTTGCAGAAAAAGGATCGTTCTAACTTTCTAACTTAACCACAATTTTGTGCACTACAAATCGAGTATGTTTTGGCATTAGACATGAGAACTTCAATTCTCCCAACTTGTCCAATATCGTTCCACTATGCTTAGGACCATGGATTGTACACAATTTGCAAAAAAAATGATTGTTCTAGCTTTGTACTTAACAACAGACTTTTGTGCTACAAATCAAGTATGTTTTCGCATTGGACTTGCCAACTTCAATACTCCTTTCATGGCTAGTTTAGTTCTATTATACTTGCGATCATCGATCATGTACAACTTGCAGAAAAAAGGGGTTGTCCAAACTTTCTTGCTTGGCAACAAATTTTTACACTACAAATAAAGTATTTTAGTATTAGACTTGACAACCTCAATAATCCTAACTTGTCTAATTTTGTTCTTTTAAATTTCATTGTTGTCCACTTAGTTTTTAACTCTTAAGAGCTTCATCTATTTTTTTTTATGGTTGATTTTATTTCAACTTAGGCGGTGATAGTGCTCATTTTTCTCATTGAATTGAAGAATTATTACTATAGATTTGGTTTACATGGTTTTATAGTTAATACGTACTTTATATGTTAAATATGAAATCACAGATTTAGTTATGCTATTCGAAATCTGGTTTATGTATTTATTTTCATCAATTTAGGATTTTTATTGATTTTTTTAGTACACATGGCAAACACTACTCCATATAATTTTTCCGGTTATATTATTATTTAATTTAATTTTTTTACTTTAATTTATCTCAAAATTTGAATTTGGTCTATTTTTTTATTCATTTATTAATATTTTATCAATAAATTTTTTAAAAGCTTATGGAGCTCAGTTGTTTTTTCATATATAGATGGAGTCACTATTAAGCTCTATAATTGTTTGGAGTTCTAATAAAACATTAATACATAAGTAAAAAAGATTAATTGGGTTTAAATTTCAAAATAAGTTATATAGTAATATAATAGAGAAAATTATATGAAGTATTGAACATGCTCTAAGAGTTTAATTTATAGATGTTGATCCCATCTGTGTTGATTTTATTACTAAGCTGCAATTTTCTGATCTAGTTTGTTCGATTTGTTCAGTTGGATTTGGTTAGCGGCTCCCTTGGGTTTTTATGAATGGTTTTTTTTTTTATGCACAAAGCTGTGGTATACTCTTTTAATGATGTGGTATCCTGCTCAAAATTTTGACACCGAATGGATAAAAAAGTCATTGGGACCATCGGGGACCAAAAATGAAATAGCCAATGGCATTTTGGGATAATGATCTAGTATAGTGAACGTTAATTTTGTGATAGCAAACAAAATTAACCCTAAGATTGAGACGATTTTAACTTTTGCATTGGAAATAAGTGATAAATTCGAACTTTTCTCAAACTGTATATTGAGAAAATACAGCAATTTTGCAACCTTTTTTTTATCCATTACCGATTATTCAAAAACCACAATTTAAATGTAAAACGCAATTTTATATCTTAATGTAGTTTTACCCACAATGCCTACCAAAGTACGTTGAAGTTCCAAAGCGGCACTTTTTCCTCATTTTAAAGTTCAGGCCTTGCCTTGATAGTTCGGTTAAGCTTGACTACGGTTAAGCTTGACTTGCGTTTAGTGTACCAAAATTGGACAAAACTAACATTCCAAAAATTACGAGTAACTATAGGTAATTCATATCTTTCATTACACCACTGCGTTTTCAAAAAGCTCCTACAGTGTCCTTGACTATTAACTTCGCCAGTTCATACTAACGAGATTTTAACTATTAACTCCGCCAGTTCATACTAACGACAAACATCGACTTTTGCTAGTCATTACGGCCACGTTGGCTTGTAGTACACATGTCGTGTCATCAAAACTGATGTGTCTCATTAATCTGAATTAACGAAGTTAACAACCGACGCAATAAATTTTTTTAAAAAACATCAATGACTTAAAAGAGAGAATATAAATTACTTTAGGAATGATAATGCAATTTTTCCAAAAAAAAATATTCATTTCTAAAACATCACTAATAGCTATCAATTGGACAACACTTGCATCTATCGACCACGTGTTGATGCATGAATAAGCATTGACAAGCAAGTTTGTCGAGAAATTTGAATTCGGTTTCTGCAGAAGGTGTGAATAGTAGTGAATTTGCCCTTGTCCCGAAATCATATATAATTGCTCCCAAAACGCACACAACCCTTTTTTTTTTTGTGCTTTTGTCATCGGTTCGCACACAACCTAAACTTGTCGACCACAAATATTATCCCAAAAATATACCCTTCCTCATTTATATTTTCGAAAGAATAATCAAGATAAATAAAGTGGTATCTACGATGTGAGATACTTATCCATTCGTGCAGATTTCTTTCTCATCGTCCAAAATGCAGTAAAGTATCGGTTCTGCACAAACAAAAAAGAAAGAAAAGTTTAGATCACCGAAGCAAAGCCAGTACAAGACACTACATGTTGAAAGTGAAAATCAGGAGTGATGAAAAGTGCTCAACGACAAGAAGACTATTTCTTCACAATCGGTATATCAATCGACAGAAAATGTAAAATTGAAAACGAGATAAGTCAGGAAAACCTAAATCAATCTTGGCAGAAGAGCAAGAAGACTACTACCACACAACTGAAAAAAAAAAGCCTAGTATTATTTTTGAATCATTCATCCATGTGATAAATTTTAAAACAAAATCACACATTCAACTAATAACAAATTCTAAAAACGTAGTCACATAATATCAAAACTGGACAAATAAGGCAAAGAACAAAACAAGGGAACATGAGACTAACAGATAATCAAAGAAGACGGAAGAAACACAACAGCAAAAACAAAGTTATTGTAACATTAATGAATGTTATGAATGTGGCTCATGCACTATCACACAAAAAAACTAGAGAATAAAAGAAAGACGGAAAAATAGGGAGACGAAGGAAAACTATTTAAGATAGAATCATTCTTAGTGCTTAATGCTATAGAATCATTCTTAGTGCTGAATGCTTTTATTTATTCCGACTCTTATGGAATAAACAGAGGAAGACAATTTTCCCAAAAAAAAAAAAAGAGATTTTAAAGATTTCCCTATTTTAGCTCCACATGCATAAAATAAGTATACAAAACAACAAAACAAAAGGCTAAACCAGACAACTATGAGAAACTGATTACGTAGTACCAACTATATCCCCAAGAAAATTATTTTTGACAGCACTATAGAAAGAAACAAATTTGATTTGTTCACTAAAATAAGGCTCTCATTAATATTAGTTGTTTGTTCACTGATGGCCAGAGCCTCAGAGGATAAGTAATTATAACTAACAAAACATACATTCCCTAAGCTGCATCAGCCAACCCATTGCTTTTCTTTCTATTCTTAGAGGTGTCATTTTAGGTTCTGATTTTTCTATTTTCATTGTTAATTAATTGTAAAATAAGATGCCGTAAAATTCTGAGGTATATGTCCCAGAAATTGCCAGGCATGCATCTCAACCATTACAACCCAAAAAAGAAAATGGAAAGTAGCATATTATCATTCTGCTCAGAAAGGACACAAAATAAACAATCTTCAACAGAACAGTTGTTGCATCTCTATACAATTTTCAATGCTCTAAATCAAGACCATGTTCAATGAAAAATTTTACTTTAGTTTGAGCATAATTATACACATTAAACAAACCAACACTTGTTAAAAAAACAAAAGATGTAAAAATGCAGCCCATTTACAATTATAATTTTAATATGAGAAGCTTACTTGCATCATTGATTGAGGATTTGTAGTATAGGTTGTCTCAATTGTCATTTCCTTCTGAATTCGCAAATCAGCCAATTTTACATCCAACATTAGAGATACCACAGATAAAGTGAGACATGCTTTTGACACCCACGGAAGATAAATTGATCAGAATTACCTCAACTAGAAATCCATAATGTAAAGCCACTCTCTTTACGTCCTCCAAACTCAGTTCAATGGACATCTCCTAAAGATGGTAAGTTAAAGATTAAATAAAAGGAATCATCATATCAGACCACAAATAAATTTAAATACAAGTGTCTCCTTCAAAGGAAATGAATCTTACATCTTCTGGGCCATACACATCTGCAAAATGATATAGCAAGGGCCCCAAGTTTATCCAGATCTGCAATCATGACAAATTAATTAATTGATTGATAATTTAAGAATGTACCAAAGACACTTGGGAACCATATGATGTTATAGATACATACTCCGCCATCTTTCAAAATTTTGGATATGATCTCAATGTATTCAACAATGTTATGCGCGGTATCAATAAAAAAGCATGTAACAACAGCATCCCAAACTCCTGCATGTTAAAAGCTCTCCTTAAGAATTTAGTGAAACTTCATATTAACTCCAAATTATGAATATACAAACCTCTGTGCATATATAAATGTAACATTGATTGCAGTTACACATATTGGGCCAGAAATAGGAAAAAGGAAAACATCCAGCATTGAACAGACCAAGTAAATTAAAAATATGCGAGAACCAAAAAAAAAAAACAGAGATTTCCATATCGGAGAATCCCTTTCAAGAGGCACAATGTCCTCTTGACTATCAGTTCTCTTAGAGAGTCCGAGAGCAGATGAATCCAACTTCCACAGTTGTAGTACATTCAAGACCATAGTAAACAGAAAATGAAAATCTAATAGAAATACATTCAATATCAACTTTAAATTTGTCTATTAGTGGAACATTTTCCCAGATCAAAAGAAAAAGCAACCATTGGTCAAGAACAAGTACCCTTAACAACTGTAACAAGAAAAAGATATCATCAAAACGCTTTTACCAAACAACAGAAGCAAGAAATGAAATAAGTGATCACTTCCAGGATAAGTTCAGTAAAAATAAATAAAGGGCCAAAACATATATGAACAAAAAGCATCCTACTCTTCTAATTTTTGCTTGACAGCAGCCCAATTGTAACCCAATACATATGCATCCACATTTTTCTATAAATCTTGTTCTTCATCATGAACCTTGGAATTAGAAGTTTGGTTGGTTCAATTCTTAAAAAACTAAACTGAACCAATTAAAGATTTAATTAGTTAGTTTTATAGAGGTTTATTCGTTAACTCACTTGAAAACGACAGACAAATAATAATTTTATTAGTTCCTTTGTATATTAGACATGGAAATAGAAATACGAAGTTATGACAGAGCTAATAACATCGATTCACCATTTATATGCAAGTTGTTATTTGAAAGTTTGAAACAAAAGACTTCAAATAAAAAGCCTTATATTTAAGAAAACATGAAGTTTTGGGAAATTAACATTCTGTCACAGTTTCCAAAACTCATTAAAAAATACACAAACTTCAATATTTGTAACAAATGTGTCAATCTCAAATTCGTCAACTAATGTCACGACTGAGCTGAGTTGGTAGCCGATGTGGCACTCAATGTGGAGACTTGAAAGTCACAAGGCGATCTTGCAAGCACAAGAATAATATTGCTAGACTAAAAAAAAAAGGAAAAACAACACTGACATTGTTATGGCACAAAATGCACAGGTTAATAAAATGAAATCCCCAACTCAACTCTATCCCCCCTCCTCTAACTCTCCAATAGTTAGTTGTAGGCCCTCTCCCACTCTTCGTCTCTGTTCTGACCCAACCAATATCAGCCGCACACCTCTTCCATTCAGCACAAATCAAACGGTTATCTATAACCTTCAATCAATCAAACACTTGCCACTGCCAACTAGCCACTGCCAACTAGCCACATCCACTCATTTGTATGAAAACCTTAGTTTTCCATTCTGTTGGTCTCTTATAAATTGTGATTAGTAATCTAGGAGAGGATGTGTGGCTTGTTCAGACTTGATCGAGTTGGTTGACTAAAATTTAATTTCTTTAAATTATTTTCTAGTGAATGAATTAGAAAATATAAGTTCAATCCCATTTCTTTTTTCTCTATTTTAGTAATTGAATATTTGTTGGTTGGACAGTGCACAGAATATTAACGGCAGACAATGGTGGCTGGAATAGTATGGCGGCAGGTGGTGACAATGGTAATGGATGATGCTTGACAATAGTAGGTGGAAGAGGGAAAGAGATAGAATGTGCAGGGAAGAGATAACTAGGAAAGGAAGAAAAAAGGCTTTTTTTTTTAATTACTTTTTGAGGAAATGTTTAAAACTAAAAGGCACATTCAAATAGGTCTCGCTCATGAAAAACAATAAACCACTCCTCAACTGCCTTGTTATCACAAATGTCCAAAACAACCATCCACATCAGTTGTCTAATTCCTTTATTTTTTAAATTAAATGAGTGAAAAAAAACCTTCAATTCATAATCAGTCGATCATGCACCATCTTCAAACCAGCATAAATTCATCAGCAATACAACACACACATCGAGTCTGAAAACAAAGCACAAACAGAATTAACATGAGACACAGAAATTCAGGTAGAGAAGAGGTGGAGTTGTGCTCTTGCATCATGGAGAGTGGAAGAGAAAATCAAGATAGAATAGAGAGGAGGAGATGAAAACCAGAAGAGGAGAGCAAGAGATTGACAGCAAGGGAAGTGGCCAAGAATGGACTAGGGAGGGAGTTGCCAAATGTGATTGAGAAGGAGGGGAGAGGTGCAGAAGAACGAAGAGAGGTCGCAAGGCTTGAACAGGTGGTATGGAGTTCGCAGACTAGTAAAGGAGAGAGGTGGTGAAGAGGTGGTCATGAGTGTGGAGATAGAGGACTAAGGAAGTGAGAAGGTGGAAAGGAGATCGTTAGTATGCGGAAGGTCATAACATATTTTGAGAAACTACTAATTCATTCTAAACATAATGACCTTGTTCGGTTAGTGGGATTCAACAGTAGCACAATAGTAGAGTAGATGAATTGTAGATGGTGTAAAGTTATCGAATGAGATGCGTAAATACCACTGTGACTAACATTTCCTCAGATCATCATCATTTACTCCTCCTACGTAATCAAGCAAGATCATCAAAGTGTTGCATAATAATTTTGTTGAATAGTTAGTAAATTAAATGTGCGACTGGATAAAACAAACCTGAATTTTTTTTTTGTCCCAGAATGGTTGTAAAACAAGTATTTCACAACCATTTATCCAAACAAGGCAATTATATGAGAAAACAGTCTCAAAAATAATTAGCCAATATGTGCATGTCTCATATCGGACAAAAAAGAGACATAAATAACTTAAAAACCAACCTACCAAAATGGCTATAGAAGGCTTATGGCAATACAGCAAACAAAACATAAGTTAAAGAGGACACGACAAAGAAAAAGACAAATCTGAGATATGTTTAGTAGTTATAACTTGGCCGTGCAAAATGTATCTATGGTGATTATGCAACATACGAGGAACAAAGCTTCAAAATACACTTGTCAGAAATACAGTTTGAGATAAAAATTAGAAAACAAGGAAATATTCTTCAATCCAGAGAAAGAATTGTAATGAAAATTTTTTTCCTGATCAAAATGAATGTTGGCATTTCATGTATATTGGAACACTAATGAGCTAGTAGCTTGTTAGTATTGGAGTAAACTCCAGCACTAAGAGGTCATGGCCTTGATTCTCGATGGGAGCAAATAAAATGACTTATGAAAAAAATGTATATCAGCAAGAATTCTATAAAAATATTCCATCAGCTCTAGTCCTAAAAACCATTAATCATATGGATGAGGACACCAAAAAAAAAAAAGAAGTAAAAGAACTAGGCAAAATAAACACGATATATAAAGAACCTTACCCTGCTGACTTGGATCGCCGTAAACTTCAACAAAGTCACCACCGCACATTGAAAAACCTTCAGTAATCCCTGCACTGCTTAAGCAAAATGGCAATCGCAAAATAAGAAACTTATACAAACAATAACCACTAAAAATTTGAAACCGTATTGATAGACACCAAATTTGAAACAGTATCCTTAGATACCACATTGCCAGCAAATCTGGGCATTTTTATTCTACCAAGAGTAATCACAATTTGGAAAAGAACAATGAACAGAAACTAAAAAAATTGCAAAAGAAGTTCCAAACTGATAATATTTGTTCACCTTTGATTCATAAAAAAGAAGACGTTCAAAACCACGAAAAGGGTACACTTACTAAAGGCCAAAAATCTACAATGGAAAGGAGAAGGATAATAATAAACATCGTAAAATAGCAATATTTATAAAACTGATAGGAACTAAATTAGTACACAAACAAAAACTATAAAAAGGAGAAAATAAATTGTTCCATCTTGATGGTGAATCCTTTTACAAGCATGACCCCACAAACTATGACAGAAAAAACTTATAAAAACAAACTATGCTAGAAAAAATGATAATGAACAGTCAAATAATGTAGCAATCAATCTTTTGAAATGGAAAGAGAAGAATATCATTCAACACCTTGCAGGATGAATATCTGGTATGGAAACAGGATGAAGTTGGTCACTGTCAGAAAGCGAATTGCAATTGCTATGGATCCAAGGATATATAGTCCACTCCCCAGTAACTTGAGTACTATTGAAGTAAAAAAATACAGTAAAGAATGCCAAAAAACAGATGAGTGAAGATTAATAATTGTTAAAAAAAGAAAAAAGAAAATGCATGAGTGAAGATTTATAATTGTTAAATATTTCTTACTGATTGAGAATAAAACTAGAGCATATCATCATGTAGTATGAAAATTCATTTCCCTGGCTCACAAAACCTGTTTAGGATGAAACAAATTTTAGATACCGGAAAAATCACATAAATATCAAACTTGTGACGATTTAGAATCTTTAAACATACATACCCAAATGTGAAATTTCCAAGGCCAGTCTGCCAAGTCCAGCACCAGGAACTAAACACATAGGAGGGCTGTTAAGCAAAATTCAAAGTTGTGATACATGCTAGAACATGCAATTTTCTTAACAAAAATAAAAAGTAATATTTTTTTACTGGACAAGATAAGATAGACAAAAAACGAAGCATGAGAAGCCAAATTACATACCTATCCTTACAGCGATCAGGAAATAGAGAATCAAGCTCTTTGAGGATAGGTCTGTAGCACTGATCACGTTCTTTTTTACCCGAGATCAAAGATTTGAAGTAGAAGTAGCAAGAGAACTACCCTGTTAAAACAACCGATAGAAAGTAAAAAAAAAATAGAGCATCATTACCTCTAACATCGATAGAGCATCATTACATCTGCTGCCCAGTCTCTCACTATATTCCTTATTATACAATGAATCTGTTAAAACAGCCAATATGAAGAAAAAAAAATGCAAATTAATGAGATTATTAAATCAAATTTTCAAAGTGGGAAGAAGCTATCCATGATCGGCATAGTTTTGATTTATAATTAGTTTTCTGCAACAAGATAGCCGGTATACCTTATCAACATCAACCAAAGGTACATTTAGCTGAAGTGATGGATCCAACCCAATCATGAGATGCTGCCATCTGAAGCACATGAAAGAAGACAAATGCATAAGGAAAAAAATTGGCAGTGTAAAAACAGTGGTGTAAGATTACATACTTCCGCCAAACTATACACGAAAAGTTGAATGTAATAACTTCTAAAAACTACATATAACATATCGTCTATTGCACAATAAATTACTAAACAGATTAATCAAACAGTAAAAGAACCAATTTGATTCATCAGTAAATCCACATTTGCAATTCTTTCATAAGTTAAAACTTGGCAGTAGTGTGAAGAAATATTTCTTCGTGGCCTCTAAATTTATTTCCTCACATTAGGAGAAAAGATGCATAAAAATGACATAAGCAGTATAAAAATTGGTCACCCAATGAAATTAGAGAAGAAATGCTGGATCTATTATAAAACTGTTCACAGACAGGAAAACAAAATGTACTCATAAATGCACTTACTCATTATACACAGCAAACAATGTTATAGCATGAACATCTAGAGTCATGGATTGTAAAACAAAAGACAAAAAATCAATTATCTGCAACGAGCTAGCATCATGGGTTTGTTTGCCAAACATTGTATCTAGTGTGCAGCATATAGCATTTTTTTCCCTTAAAAATCATATATTGTCTACTTTTTTGTCTATCCGAACCAATTATCTACTATATGCTATATATGTTATAGTACATAACATATAGCACTTTCTTTTTTTCTTGAAAGTCACGTTACACTCTCTACTTTTTTGCAGTTGAAAACAATATTGTGTTTTACACTAATTGCTATGTGCTAATTAGAACTCTTCCCAAACAAGCCCTATATAAGTATAGCCTTAGTATTTCCTTTTCTGATTTCAGATGGAACATTAATGAGATAAATTAAGTGAGTTACATTGCCGTCGGAGTCGTTTGCATCATTTTGAATGCATTCACAAGTCATTTTAGTATTCCCCATGCCTGTTTGGCAACTATCAGAAGAGGACTTGCAGCAATCTTCAACTTGAACCTCCTGTTGTTATCTACAGAAGTCAAACTTCTAAATGTAAGAAATAGAGTAGGATCAACAAAAAAACTGCAAAGTCAACAAGAAGAGGCAAAAGCTACATGAGAATTTGAAATAAACCTTGCTCCCCATAATGGATTCTTCATCTAGTTTCGGACAAGATGGGGAAGAGACAACATTTTCCTTTTGGAAATTGTTTGGATCAGGTTCAAGATGCAAGTCCTCGCAACAGTCCATGCCTTGGCTCATATCTAAGGGAGGTTCAAATGCCTGCAGAATAATGAACAATCATAATTTTCAATCCCATCACATGTATAACACTATAGAATTAAAACATAGAAGGGGAAAAAATGTTATGAAAAGAATATACGACAGGAAAGAAAGAAAAGACAAAGCATTGTAGAGAATATAACAAATAGGCTACAGCTCACCTGAAGCATTTTAAATATGAAATAAGAATTTGCAGAGATACACCTGGAGAGTAAAAACAAAAATGTTTCAACATCTTTTTGACATGTAGCAATAAAATTATTCTCCAAAGCACCAGTACAAGAGTAACGTCTGTTCAAGGCCCCATGGCCAATAAAGCATAATTTGCAGCACGCATCTAGCTTTTCTTAGAAGAAAGACAAAAAGAATGATCTTGGCTACTAGTATATCATGGTTATATAATGGTTATCTATTCATACACTTATATTAACACCTATATATGCTTTTACTATATTGCTTTGATGTATTAATATTGTTATTCCTGTAATTTCATTTAAGGAAAATTAATATATTTATAAAATGATTAATCTAGTATCCACCAAGAATATACCCATAACTTTCATATGCAAGTAAGAGTACATTTTTGTCACATATTATACCCTACTCGTTGCCTTCCTAGACTCAAGTAGGGTATGTTATTATATCAATTCAAACATTGGCTTATATCAATTAGTTTTGACGCATTAATTAAGTTGATCATTGTTTCCACATGATTAATAGTATGATCTTCAACTAAAACAGAGCGAATAGAGCAAGAAGGAAGATTACTTCCGTAGCGCTTTAAACTTCCATGGGTAGTGGGATAGTAGTTCCTGGAAAAAAAAAACAATGAATTAAGGAGATATGTATTAAAATGCCATAGATATGTATAAAATTAAGCTAGCAATTTTATATAATAATTCGTATTCGCAGAGCCCGATTCCATTCCTGAATAGCGGACAGAAAGAATTCCTCCTGCTCTATGATTAGCTGTTCTGTTTAAGGGATTAAGTCTGTGAAGTGCCTTTCCTCATAGAACTGCCATAAGGGCAGAGCTCTATGTTCTAACCACAAGGCACCAAACCACTTTTTAGCATAGAAATGTAGCTAATGCAACATTAATTGTCCATTCTTAAGGTAACGCGTGCCCAAGCACAGACTGTCCAAGCTTAGACATATATCATGACTATTGCTCCCATCAACCAAACAAATTCATTTCATACCAAACATGATGCACAAAACAATTTTTTAAAATAGATTAAATGCCCATGCACAAAATCTTTCTAACATTTGTTCCCTTGCGGGCATTTATTTCCTTCCACAAAACGGACAAATCATTCAGACAAGTTAAAACTGAAACAACCACTTTTGAAGAGAAATAATAATAGTGCTAATGTATCTCTATCCTGCCTCATAAAGACCCAACAGACAAAATTTGAATCTAGTAACAATTCCACAAGAAGTAATGTGGAAGCATCTACAATGGAAGAGGGTGCTAGCAATCTAATTCAACAATCAACTTAAAGGCAATAGTAAAGAATCCAGACATTTTGCATGCTTCCTAGTTAAACCTCGAAGAACAGGTACAAAAGCACATTTTACAAATCACCGCCACTTCTTGCACTGTAGCATATACATTGCAGCTAATATAACTGGCAAATTTCAAAAGAGAAGAACCAATAGCAGAAACACAATGATTAAATCACAGCGAACTTTTAAATCAATTTATCAGCACCGTAACATTTAGTTGAGACCAAAACCAAGAATTTAAGTACCTTGTGTGCAGGTGGAAGCTTTCTAAAAGATCTTTCATACCTCTTTACATCCTCTTCTGCAGCATCTGGATAGCTATAACAACAACCCAGAAAATAGTGTTATCTAGCTTGACTAAAACTACAGATTTCTCCTTTCAAGAAACTAAAGAATTTTTTTTTTATCAAAAACAGAACCTCGTTCGGAACAGTGAAGCTTCCTACATACAAATCAGCCATCTAGTCACAATCAAAAACTAAATATACCCGAAAGGCTATAAATTCTGTTCCTGGTTGCAGGTGACTTGAACTAAACCCTATGCAAAATTGCGAATTCTATCAATCCTCCAAATTGTAAACATGCACTCAGAAACCAAAGATCCATTACACATCAATAACATGCACTCAGAAACCAAAGGCATCCATTACACATTAATAACAAGTAGAATCCTAGAATCTATCACACCTAAGACTAAGCACACACAGCTCAAACTCTTAAAGAGAAGAAAATAACAAAAGTGAACATAATTATTCTATTTCTAACAGATAAACAAGGAATCACAATGAAAATTTTAAATAAGCAAAAGAGAGATCGAGATACTTGAGGTAGGCGCTGATGATGCGGCGGAGAGACTTGACTTCAAGGGCTTCTTCGAGCGTCCTCTGACGATGTCGTTCCTTGTCTTCCTCTTCCATCTTTCGAAACATCTCAAGGGTATTAGTGGAATTTACTTAAGGGTGTAGTGGAATTAACGGATTTTAACAATGAAAAGAAAATAATGTTTGTTCGCAGTGTTCCGTTCCAGCGGCGATGATGGTATACCTGATAAGTTTGTGAGTCGTGACGGGTTAATAACACTTGGGGTCACAAAACTTTGGCAAAAAGTTCACTCAAGTAAAGAAAATAATATTTTGTTCAGTAAACTCATAGAAGTACGTTTTTTCAATATGGCCAAAATAGGCGCTTTTTCCGGATTCAAGTCTGGCCAAGTGATGATTAGGCATTCGAAAAAAGTTTAAATAAAAAAAAAATAGCCTGCATTGACATATATTGCCATGTCGACATGTGACTAAAAAGTAGAGGGTTGGATATAGAGGTGGCAGTTCCTTAACCCGACCATCGGTTCGAACTGGAACCGAACCGGACGGAACTGGAACTAGCCGAAGCGGAACCAGGAACGAAACCGAGCAAACCGCCCAATCTACGGTCCGATTAACGTTCAAGAAATCCTAAAACAGTTGAACTGCTTGTTAACCGGCAGTTCAACCCTTATAAACCAGCATTTTTAACCAAAATTAGATATTCAACCTTCCTAAACCAGCGGTTAACCTCCTAAATCAATTGTTTTAACCCTTTTATTCCAGCCATTTTAACTAAAATCAGCGGTTCAACCTTTTTAAACCAGTTGTTTTAACAATATTTGAAAAAAAATGTGGTTTAAACAGGACCGAATCAAAACCAAAACCAATGACCGAACATTCACTAACCGATCGGTTTGGTTCCGGTTTAGAGGTTTCACAGAACCGGAGGTTCCGAACCATGGCCATGTCTAGTTGGACATATAGATAAGACCACACAAAACTATAACCAAACCACCAAAATCATTGAAATCAAGAGGAAATTATGCTGTTTACCCACATTAGTATGCAATTTTTCTTTCATAAGGTCAGAGTATGTGTCACGACCCAAAATCGGGCAGTGACAGGCATACAAGGTGAACCGTCTGTGGAAGCCCGACCCATCTCGCACAAGCCTTAGAGATCAGACATTCTAACCAATTTATTCAATTTTAACAGTTATTAAACCAATTGTAAATTAATAAAACACTTTATACTAAAAGTATGAGTATCTATAACCAGTTGTACAAACGAAATCATAATGTAAAATTCCAAAAGACAAAATGTAGCCCAATAACCCAATAGCAACCCGGTGTGGAGCTCTAACCAAAAGCAAATGAAGTACGAATCAAAAGGGCACTCACTGTCAAGTGGAACGTCTCACTAAGTACAATATATCGAACGGTCGGCGATTGCCAAAAGAGACCTGTGAAAATAAGATAAAGGAAATAGAAAAGAAACAGAGAAAAAGGGGGTAAGAATCCCTAGTGAGGAAATGACACTCCATATTGTCTCATACGTGCCTCACAAAGACAGTTTTGAAAACACTTCGAAAACTTCGCATGCAGATATAAGTGTATATACGTATACACGCTAAGTACAGAATAAAGTTTCGAAATTCATTTCGAAATCATTCGCATCCAAAGCAAACAATAGACGTACATAAAATTTATTTAATTTATGCATATGATAAAACCATAAAAAACGCTTAACATGCATTCGTACAATAGTAACCATTTGACCCAAAACATATATCAAAACTTGAAAATCGCGCAATGCAAATATCACACCGGATGATAAGCAGAGTTGATAAAAATTGATCATACACCTGTATTATATTACAAACTGCGCTGACTAGATCATATCAAAATAACTCGCAACCTTAAGAGTCCAAATGGTACCCGACTCAAAAGGGCTAACAGCTGACAATCTTAGAGGCTCAAAATAGTACACTGTCTACCCTAAGGGTCTCAAAGCTGTGATAAATAGAAACTGATCTCAAGTACATCCGCGAGCGTTGCAGTCCACGTGCTCCAGCAAAATATACCCCGTCAAACTACAGAACAATATACTACGAGAGAATGAGCAATAATACAGTCTCACCAAGTTCATTATTTCTTAACAAAAATTATATAACACCAAACAACCTGACAGGGGACCAGTGTCAAGATCCAATATCTGGATCATACATGGACTCCGCCACAAATATATATACATGGACTCCGTCACTAGATCATACGTGGATTCTGCCACTAGACCATATAGTTCACGTATGTTAGCTAGACACAAGGGTTACCACATACTCTGGTAACTGAGTGTTACCACCTATCCTGGTAACTACGTCTTCACATTGGTATACCAAAGGTTACTTTTATCCCCGTAACAAAGGTATCCCGAGTCATAATAAGTAAACCGTAATTATTGCAGAAATCAAAAATACAAATTCTTATTATCCCAATAAGAATATAATCAAATACATAACAGACTAATAACCACCGATTTTCTTAACATAAACCGAATGAAAATAAATAATTTTTATTTCAGAGAAAACCAATTCAGCAAAATATTCATTTCAGAAAAATATTTACCTTATTGTTGAACATAATACTTAGATTAGCAAAACATTTGTTTCAAAATACGATAATTATTTTAAAATTCTAACATTTATTCCAAAAAATATTTCAAAGAATTAAACCCAATATTTATCTCGAAAATCATACTCAATTGCAGACGAAATATTTATTATAAATATTTTAAATTTCTGTTACAAAGTATTTAATACAAGAGTTATATTCATTTCACAATAGAGTAGTTGTATCAGAAAAATATATTCTTAAAATCCAAATCAGAGTGTATATTACAGAAATTATATTAAATATTAAAATTTAATATTTACTTCAAAAGCCAAATAATTTCCAAAATTGATTATCAACATCAGAGGTTTTCACATAAATCAGATTTTAGAATTTTCCTATCCTTTATTTATTCCATATTACATGTCATGTCCAAACATGTCAAAAAACATATTATTTTAGAAGACAAAGT
>CAODLS011841227.1:0-10033 GCA_948243855.1 Flueggea neowawraea | reverse complement strand
TGACCAATCTGGATTTTGGCCATGGCTTGAGCAACACAATTTCAATTGAATATTCCAAACAAGCGTGTCATTATGAAGTTGGGAGGTCTAATGTTCTTTTCTTTTTTTGCTTAAAGAATCATGATCAAGAGGGAAAGAAATCTTCTTCATGTTTTGGTACTTAGATTGGTGTATAAAGTGGGATTATATCAAGTTGAATTTTTAAGTGATGATAACTTTTTTCTTATGAGGAATAGAGGATTCGTGTCTTTGAGTTAAATCTTATAAAATATTTATTTCTTTATTAATTTTTTTCCCTAAATGTTTGCTTGCATGCAATGGTAGGTTGGATCATGGAATCCAACTGAAATGTTTATATTTGCCAATGACTAGCTGGAGCACCAGCATGGGCCATGAAATCAAAAGGGATTCTCTTCTTTCCATTTTTTTTTCGACAAAAACTAATCTTTGCTTGCTTTAGAATCACGCAAGTAATTTTGCAATGATATTTTCAATTTTCACCAAATTGATCATTCAAGAGGTAACTAGAATGGAGAACAAAATCAAGTCCACAGTGAACGAAAAAGAAAGTGTAGAAAGAAGAAAAGAGAGAGAGGACTGAGGAGTATCAAGCACACATTCCAAGGATAGGAAAGAGGACAAACAGATGGAAGAGAGGGAAGAAAACAAGGAGAATTGGAAATGGTCGTTCTCGTGAAGGAGACGTTGGGAAGCTTGTACTGACAAAAACAGGGGAATGGTGTATCAAAAAGCCATTCTTAATAGCCCACTCTTTTGGCACTCACTATGACACTTACACACTAACATATATACACAACTCTTTTTTAGACTCCTTCATGTGATCCACTGACACCCACTCGGCCACTCCCTACTCTCCACTCATCTCCCTTTCACTCCCTTTCGTAGTCTTGTCCTCTTTCTTCCCCTTCTTCATCACTTTTCTTCACTTTCCATGGACAAACAATTCATCTAAATCGTTCATTTTATGTTAGTCATAGTGTTCATTTTATGGTATTGAGTATTTTTGAATTGAAAGATTTGATAAAGTCGTATGTTCAAACTCTCATAACATTACATTAAACCAATTCTTAAGTCTCTTGAAGCGAATGAGATTAGAACCACGGTACATATCGTAAAATAAACATAAAACTTGAATAATTGTATGTGTGGGGTTTTGTGTGTGTTGTGAGTTCAAAAAATTGAATTTAATTAACATGGCCGTTTAATTTAGAGTAGTTGGTCTTAATTATGTCTATGCTGCTTTTCTGCTTATCTAACACAACAGTGACTTCATTGGATTCATGTACGTATTCTAATGTTTAATAATGCATTTATGCATGAGTTACAATCATCGGTCACATGATGTCACCTTCAAATTTATCAGATTGTTCCCTTTCTTTCATGCAATTTTTATTGCTAGTTCATGCGGTAAGGCAGATACCAAGACTACTTTTCTTCTTCCCGTCTTCTAATTCATTTGATATCGATAGTCGTTGCCTTTTCAATGCTCTTTATCTAGTCATTTAATAAAAAAAAATTCATATTAATCATACATACATTTGTAATATTTAAAAAACTACTTTTATTTATATTTTGACTATCTATTATTGTTATTGTGAGAGTAATTAAATATGAATATTAGTTGCCGACGGTTGTGATAGAGTTATAAATTTTTTCACTCGTACGTAAAATATCAAGTTTGAGGAGAGAGCCATTAAACTCAAATTAGTAAAAAATAGAAAACAAAAAGAATACTAATAATTTTTGGTTTTCTATAAATATAAAATAATGTAAATCATGCTAGACCATTGCAAGATTTGATCTAATAGCAAGTAGATTTTGCACTGGTTGGAAACAACTGTCGCAACAGAATTAACTAAAACTGATTAACCAGAAACCCAAAACAAAACCATGTGATTAAACATGCCAACATTTCTGCAAATCTCCAACATTTAAAGTCGACATCGAAGATTAGTGAAGATCAAGGCATGCAAATTGCGCCATTATTCATATTTTACTTTATGGGATCATGTGCCCAACTTCGGATATATATACATATAGAGAGAGAGATCTTTGGTTTATAAAGCTGGAAAATTTTGGCATTTGTTGTCAGTTTTTTTAGATACCAACATAAGATAGTATATATATAGACAAATAATTGTACATTAAAAATCACAAATTGAAGATGGTGGCATACATAAATTGTTATTATAAGGATTAGCCAAATAATGTGTCCACGTGCGAAGTGGTTTAATTCCACAAGTCACTAACATTTAATTATAATTAAGAGGATGATAATGGTTTTTAATCAATTAGCTCCCAACATGTTTGGTACCAAAATATTGACGCAAACATGTGAGAAGCAATTACAAAAGTGATGAATTATTGGATTTTTTTCATAATTGATAAATATTTTTTTCTTGTTACCTGATCATGGTAGGAGATGTATGATATGAATATGGGTTCATGTCAACGACCGTATTTATTATTATAATTAATTAATCCCTTCATCCCGTAAAGATATTTTATATTTTTTTATATTTGTTTCAATATATAAACTTATTTTCTTTTTAATATTAGTATTTATGTCACGTTTTATTATATTATTTCTATTTAAATATATAGTAAATTATGTTCTTAATTACTGTTGAATAATTATAAGAATATTTTTAAAAATTTTTAATAAAATTAATAGCCTAATTAACTTTCTTAATATATGTGAAAAAAATATTATAATCCATCTTTATAGACGGTGGGAGTACTTTCAATGGATACTGTTTTTAAAAATATCGCACAAGAATATTTTCACACATTTAACGTCATTTTCCATGAAACAATATAAGATTTGTTGTTAACCTTTTTCAAGAAAATTGAGTAATATCTCCAATAGGAAAAGCCCAACAATTGGACGTGAATAATAATAAAACATAATTAACTTCTTATCGTATGAACGCAAACTAAAAGTGTTAATCTCACTCTTTCAAAAATAGATCTTTTCAGTATGAGAGATTTGATACAGCTCTTTGAGTTCGCTCTCTTAGTTAAGGACCATCCATATTGGCTTTTATTCATATTGGTTTTTCGATAAGTGGAACACATGAGACCATAAGCTTTTCTTCTTCTTTTTTGTATTTTTTTTTTATCTTTAGAGGCATAAGTGTTCCCTGTTTTGGAATTTATGCTTGAAAAATGGATTTTATGAGATACTCTATTATTAATATATATTTGAAATCTCACTCTTTATGCTAAAGTTTTCCTTATAAATTAATAGTTTTTTTACTCTTCTTTTTTTGAGGTTTATTCTCTCTGTTGTACCAATAAAATATAAAAATAAATTTAAAAATCTGTTGGACACAAATAAAAGCTTCACTTTTATTTTGGATTTAATGACAGTGTTCGCCATTTAAACCAAAAAAAAATACACTTTAACTTAAAATGACAATACACTAACACTACAAAAATGAGTTAGCTAGAAAGCATTTGTGTGAAAAAGGAAAATTTAAAGCCAATAGCTACAAATTTGTCACCAATGGCTAGAAGTAAGTGAGGTGGGAAAAGTTTCGTAGCTAATGGCGACAACACCGAATTTTCTCGCCACTGGTGAGAAATTTTGTAGCTAATAATCGTCGATATATCTGCCCAACGCAGAAATCTCATCTCACATAAATACTTATTCCCCTTTTGTTTCTGTTGGGAGGAATTTTGCTCAGGAATGCGTGCTCGAGTAAGCGTGGTTTTTTCTCGAAAAGAAAAAGAGTGAAGATGATCATGTAAAGTAAATAAAAGGAATTCGATTATGGTTAGCAGTCTAGGATTTTTAATGCGAAAGAACGTAAACAAGGTGAAATGTTACCAAAAATGAAAGGATGAGTAAAAACTACAATAACCAAATAAAAAATATGTTGGGAGGAATTTTGCTTGGGAACGCGTGCTCAAGTAAGCGTATTTTTTCTCGGAAAGAAAAAAAAGTGAGATGACCACATAAAGTAAATAAAAAATGTTCGGTTATGCCTAGCAGCCTAAGAATTTTAAAGCGAAGGAACATAAATGAAGTAAAACGCTACCGAAAATGAAAGAATGAGTAAAAATTACAGTAATCGAGTTGCAAGTAAGTAAAAGGAAAGCAAGTAAAACTATTGTATTCGAGGAATAATAACACCACTAGCATAAAATTAATGGAAAGCATAAAATAAGAGCAGTAAATATTGAAAGCAGTAAAGTAAACGAAGTGCGTAAAACTGAAATGCATCAATTAAGACAAACAAACTCTAAATGCTTATTTAACCATCGAGGAAATTGTTGAAATTCGTCGTACTTCTCAGCAAACAAATGAACAATTGACTACTGGAAATTAAGAACAAAGGATTGTAAACATTGTATTGAAAACTAAGCAAACTGAGAAATAAAATTGCAAGAGTTTAGTCTATAATGTCTGCCTCGTACTGTGTTCCTTCATGTATTTATATTGAGGACCTCGGCAATTACTTCCTAAATCCTAGTCCCATGTCTTATGCATATACCCTTCTATTGCCACGTTCAATTTTCCATGTGTAACTTTCATGTTCTGGTAACTCCGTTGGTCATAGGTGTATCCATCTCCTTACTGTTTCTCTTTTGCTCTCGGATAGGACGTGTTCACCTCTTATATTTTGCTCCTGAACTTGTTCCTCATCCATACCTCGGTTAGGCTTGCATAAGTATTCTCGAACTCGAGCTAGCTCGTCATAGCAAAAGCGAAGCCATTCCGAGCTTTGTCTCTCGAGATTACGTGGCCGTCTTTTCATCAATTCGCACAAACTTTGCATTTATTGCAGATACGGCGTTTTCTCATCACGCCAAGAGTTTAGCCCAATAAATGCACATACTCTAGTTGGGATTAGTTGATCTACTTGTGGTGTTTGGCATATTTACTCTAGGAGCGGGTCTACAATGAATAGACCTTGGGTGTCGGCTAAATTCAGGTTCCGGTTCGAGGTTAATAGCAAAGCACCAGAAGATTGAGGACCCAACCTGAGGTCAACGGACAAAAACCGGCCCTCCAATTCGGTCTTGCACATCGGCGACGCCATTCCGCACAGGGAGCACCCCCCACTGCCCGGTAAGCTAATTGTATTTCTTAAGCTTAAATTAATATTTCCGTAATAAAAACAGGTAAATGTCACTAATTATGAAACGACAACATATGATATGGGAAGCTACAGTCAAGTGACATGATTTCTAGATTTTAGAGAGTTGCTAATTTCTTTTATGTATTTTATGGTATTGATTTTTTTTTCAAAATTTTAATTTTTTTAATTCATTGACGTTAAAGATAATTCTAAAAAATATCACTGGCTTAGGACGCTATTGTAATAATATTTGTGATATAACGCGTGGTTACGTGAGATGTATCCAGTAAGTTTGGGGGCAATCGAAGATCAAATATGTGTTGGTGAAGACAAGGGAGGTGGGTCCATCAAGTTTGGTAGATTTAGACGTGAAATACATAGGTTGAAATTTCTGTATCTGGTCCACTCAACCATGATGTGTAAGTAAATTACATATTGTTTTGGGCAAGTAGATTTCGAAAATAACCCAAAATCTCACCTAAAAAAGGTGCAAATTATTCCTCAGAAAGTAATCAATTAACGAAGAATGACGTGCAATTATTCGTTGTGGATAAATCTAAAGGAACACATGGCGCCCATTGTTTTGGTTTGGCCCACAGATTTTATCCCTCCCTTTCCATTCAGGTTTAGTTTAGTCATTTTATTAATCAATCTTTTTCTTCAGAATAAGTGTTTTGTATATTTTAAGGAACAATAATATTTCTTAGTCGAGATCTAGGTTCCAACTAGGATTTCATTTTCGGATGCTACAAGCTTTCCTTCCATGCCAACCGAAACCCTCTGTGAGGACGAACAAGATTGCTTTTGGTTTGAAAAAAATAAGGTGAATCAAACACATCCCTGTTTACTACTGGATGATTTCAATATAATGGACCACATTCATTTGAAAAGAACTTCGAAAGTCAACATAAGGCAATTCAGACTACTGGGTCCATCCGGATAAGATTCCATGCCGTGATCTCAATTGTAACGACCGTTTCCCACTTTCTTTTCTTCTCTAATCAAAATATCTACGTTTTTCTATTAATTATTGTTGCAATAAATAGACACAAATTATTACTAAAAGACATATAAAAAAACCCAAAATTGTAAAAAGGGCAAGTGAGAACCACACAAATTATATATAAACCTTGCTCCCCTCCATTGACTGGGGTGGTTGCTTTCATGTTCAAAGTAACTTTGGAGTTAGTTTTGATCTGTGGGCATGGTTAAGATGCTAGTTAATTAATTTTTCATGTTGGCCAATTGGTTTGGTATATATGAAGCCCAATCAATGTGGAGCTGTGGGTCCAATTTAAACACATTAGTATCCATTACCCCATATGGAATATCGACCAAATTGGGATAATTACAGATATATTTTTAAAAAATGTCACTTTTTAACAATATCATATCAAGTTTGTAAGTATTGAGAATGTCACTTATATTTACCACATGTAAAAAATGTCATCTTTTTTAAAACCGCAAGAAATTGTCGTATTTTCTTGAAAATTTGATATTTTTTGTTAGAAATTGACTTTTCGTGAAAAATTGATTTTTCCAAAAAAATATTCTCAATCTAGATTGTTTTGGGTTCACAATGGTTTACAATATAGTACACAATTCATTTTTTTAAAAAAAATTGTAAAATAATTTTTTAATTATTTTTTTAGTAATTTTAAACTAATTTTTTCTTGAAAAAATATTTTTTAAGGGTCAATTTTGATGTTCACAATGGTTCACAATATAGTGTACATTATATTGTATATTATTGTAAATCATTGTGAACCATTTTAAAGAGTTCACAATGATTCACAAAAAGAGTACACAGTTTATATTTTTTAATTTTAAACATTTTTTTTATTTTTAGTGTTCACAATGGTTCACAAAAATATATACATTAATGTGAACTATTTTAAAATGATCATAACAGTAACAATTCACAATGGTTCACAACGGTTCCTCAAATGTAGTTAGGGGGTTTCAAAATAATAACAAATTCAACAATGTTAAAATAAATGAACAGAAATTGCTAAGGTTCCGGGAAACCCTAACAGCCATAGGATCACCATCTATTAATATAATTTTTAAAATAAAAAAAAAAAAAATATTTTTTCTATTTTTTTAAATAAAGAACAACAGCTAGGGTTTCTAGAACCCTAGCTGCCATTCTTGGCGTCCAGATCTGGCGCCGCCCCCTAAGCTACCAGATCTGGCAGCCGATTGTCCAAACATCCTCCCGGGATGCATCCTTCTCATCGCTCTCTAGTCGTGACGCGTTGACGATGAGCGATAAACAACCACAATCTGCGAGGGTGATAGACGACAAGGGCAAGAGACGATAATGAGAGAAGTTAAAAGAGATTGACGAAGAGACTGCCGTGAAAATTGAGAGAGACAAATCGATGGAGAGGAGCGGCGAAGGAGAGCAAGCGAATAGTGATCGACGGAGAGGAGTGACGAAAGACAGAGAAATGTTATAGGGTGAGGAGCTCACGGAAGAAGGAGAGGCGGTGTGATAGGGTAAGGTGGGGAGCGGCGAAAGAGAGAGAAGTGTAGTGTAGCTAGGGTTTGGGGTGAGAGAGAGAGAGAGAGTGTGCGTGTGAGAAAGAAGCTGAAGAGAGAAAAAATTTAAAGAATAAAATGAAAAATTAGAATTTATATAAAAATTAATGTGACATTTTTAAAACTTAGTTTTAACAAATGACATTTTTAAAAAACAAACATAAAAATTGACATTCTGTAAAATTGAAACATAGAGTATTATTTTTAAAAAGTGGGGCAAAAAAATTGACAACATATGTAATTAGCACGATCAAATTGGCATGAGGAGAAAGTCCAATATATTTTGCATGGAAAATTCTTCCATATACTTGGTGTAGAATTCCGCTCTTACATCAAATTAATAAAAAAATTGATATTTATATAGTTGACTCACTTTATCAATATATTTTAAAAAAATAATAATTTTAATTAATTTGATGTAAGAGAGGAGGTATATATTAAGTGTAAATAAAAATTTTCTATGTTGCATAATGACACAACAACATAAACAACAAAACTGAAAAGACAGGTAACGACATAAAAAATCGAACTTGAGAAAAAGAAAATGGGGTGTGAAAATGACCAGGATAAAAGAAGAAACATTATGTATTTTCTTTTCCTTTTTTTTTGTAAAATCAATTATCTCAATTATTAAAAAAAAATCTCTTTCATGTTTAAAAGACTTCTTCAAAAAAAAAAAAAACTCCCCAATGAATTATACACGGAAGGTAATTAAAGTGTTGGATGAAGTATTTCAGTGGGTCTAGTTTTGATGATTAAGCATATCATTAGTGCAGCAAAATCCTTCTAATATTGTTAAAATTTTTTTGAATATTAGCACAAAGGTCTGCTCTAAACCATGATTTAGTAATTATTTAATTAGCTCGAATGGTTAATAGATTTAAGCTGATGTTTGCTTGATTAGTTCTTAATTATAATTAATCAAAAAGTTAACCTTATATAAAAAGGTGCAAGGCAACTAGAGAGGACAACACCAGAAATTCGGAATATTTGGACGTAGACAGGGTGCATGGAACAATAAGAAAAATGGCAGTAGCATACCAGCAATCTACCATGTCATGTAGCCTAACCGTGCAAATGCATTGCGCAATGCAGAAATACACTACCACACAGATTAATTATGTAGACATGTATATTCTACACTTGTTCTAATCTTTCATGCATTGATCAAGATTAATTCTGGTTCTTAACTTAATGTAATAATTATAAACCCATCAATCTTTCTTTTAATTGGATGCAACGAATTATTATGGTATGTCCTCTTTCCGTAACTTTCAGGTTATTGGTCTAATTAAGCCACTTGAATTCAATAATAGGATTGATTAGTGTGTGTGTTAGGAGTCGTGAAACATAACGGGACCAGACGCGACTTGAAATGGGTTACACGCAAGTTGCCAAGAAAGAGAAGGCCTTTACACATAGCAAACTCACGTGGCTTCTCAAAAATGAGTGGCACAACGTGGTGGTGAACTAGTCTTGTCTGAGGCGGCACTTGTGTTTGCAAGATTGTCAAATTCCAAATCAAAATAAGCTATGATTATGTTGACCTAATCTTAAAGGCTTAATTCAATGAGCTCAATCAGTGAGAAATTGAACCACACTTATCCGGACGGAACCACCCTTCTGCACAAGGGCTTTGGGTGCAGATAGACCACAAGAATTTCTGGTTTGGAACTATAGGCAGCAATTCTGTACTTGTTTAATGTGGACATAAGGGCTAAGGCTCTCTGATCAGTCTCAAAAGACCGTCATACCCGCAAGTCAAACATCTTCTACGGGCTTTCTAGTTTAACACTTGAAAATTAGACCTTTTGTCAATTAGATCAACTTCATTCACGGGGCTTGTTTCGATCTAAGAGCATTTAGGATATTTTTAGCATATAGCATACAACATTTAGCATTTTTTTTAAATTGTAAAATTCTCTCTACTTATTTAAAAATCTTACTATTCGGATTATGCTATTTTTAAAATTCTGTGCCTCCCAAATAGGCTCCCATGGTCTATCAGTTGTTGACTATTCTGTAAAATTTAGACATTTTGATGTGCATCTCTCAGGCTCGCAGAGAGATGCGTAAATGCAAGTTCTTGGCATTTTATTTTTCCACGGACATCAAGAATCAGCTCAACTACCTCCGCCCTGTCTCATGGCATCATCGCAACCACCCACGCGAGCCACCATTTGGTGATACTCGTTTTTGTTGCTACAGCAATATTAATTAGATGATGCGAGTTGTCTTCATTAATTTCGCGTGTTATTGATTCTACATCTGATTTTAACCTGAACACAACCATAAATGGCTCTAACATTTCAGCTAGATGTGCCACAAAATGCCATGGAATGGAACGGTACTCTAGCATCAGGAGTGGAACTGGAACTACA
>CAODLS011841158.1:0-13656 GCA_948243855.1 Flueggea neowawraea | reverse complement strand
TTCTTCTTCTTCTTCTTCTTCTTCTTCTTCTTCTTCTTCTTCTTCTTCTTCTTCTTCTTCTTCTTCTTCTTCTTCTTCTTCTTCTTCTTCTTCTCTTTATGTCTCACACACTGCCCCCTTTCTCTCTTCCCTCCTCCAGTATCGCCACACCATTTCCCTCTCTTTCGTCAGACGATCAATGGCTTCAACGTCGTTCAACCCTCAACCCCTGTCGTCGCCACCATCGATGAGCTCGAGAAGCTCTGCGCCCTCTCTCCTCCGTTGTCTCACGCACTGCCCCTCTTTTTCTCTCTCTCTTCCTTCCTCCAGTCTTGATCTTTAGCTTCAGCGATCTTCGGCTTCAGTGCCGTTCAACCCTTAACCCCCGTCGTCGCCGCCATCGACGAGCTCGAGGAGCTCTGCGACCCTCTCTCCGCCGCCATCATTCACTATCAAGAAATCTCCTCCACAACATGGA
The DNA here is from genome assembly GCA_948243855.1 of Flueggea neowawraea. Classification (NCBI taxonomy): domain Eukaryota; kingdom Viridiplantae; phylum Streptophyta; class Magnoliopsida; order Malpighiales; family Phyllanthaceae; genus Flueggea; species Flueggea neowawraea. The sequence continues at coordinate 13,199 of CAODLS011841158.1, read as the reverse complement.
TCACGTCTTTGTTTCTCTCTTTGATTTTCTTGTGAGGTATGATGTATTTCAAGAAGAGTTGGTGTCGATGTTGAATGTTTGAATTATGATAGGGTTTCTTCAATTTCGTCCAATTTGGACAAAATAGAAGAAGACAGAAATGGATTAAAAAAGGAAATTTTAGTTCTTGTATACTGTTTTGATTTTTTGTTCCACGAGTTTATGGTTTTTTTTTTTAAATTCCAATTGCTTAGGCTTTTGGTTCTATTCTTGTATACTGTTTACTTTTTTCTGGAAATTCCAGTTGCTTAGGCTTTTAATTATTAAAGGAAAGTTTATGTATAGCTCTTTAAATGAGCCATTTGTTATTCTTGTGTTGAAAATTGAATGAATTGTAGTTTGAGTTGAATGGATTTTTTGTGTAGACGATGACTGAAGTTTCAGGTGTGTCTTGAAGAGAGAGTGAGAGAGAGAGAGTATGGTGAGAGAGAGTTAAAAACAGAGAACAAGAGAGAGAGGGACAGTGGTGAGAGAGTTGATGAGAGAAAAACATAGAGTATATAAGGGTAGTTTTGTCATAAAAAATGGGATTTTTTGGGTCTGTGTTGCCACGTAAGAAAGTCTAACGTGTCCGTCAAACTTAACTAATGGAAGTTGGGGTTAGGGACCGGAGATGCTATTTTAGAAGTAGTAGAGACCGGGTTGAACAATATACCAAACCTCGGGGATCGCTATGGATTTCGGCCTATCCGATTCTATGTGCATAATGTCCAATCTGGAAAACCCAGTATATCAACGTGCACAGATCATAGGACAAAGTGCTTAGATAATTGTGGAATGTGCGTAGGGGATGTATTATGTGCTTAACTTAACTATTTCAAAAGTTTTGTTAAATCATCAGAACTTAGAAGAAATTTACAAGTTGACCAAAACTACCCCTTCAATCTGCCTTTTTTGATGATGACAAAACATTGAAAGAGTTTGCATTCTCCCTCAATCAATGCATCTAAATTTTAACATTGAGACAAAATTTGATCAAGGTTACTTAAGCCTTGTCCATTTGTTAGCGTAGTATCAATTTTAACATTCATTACTAGATTTTAACATTAAGTATAGCACGTTAAAACACATATCAAACTCTGCACAATTTCTCCCCCTTTTTGTCAATATCGAAAAGATAGAAATGCACACATAATAGAGCATAAATCAGAGAAAAAAATTAACATCAAAAAGTATTTCATTAATCACAAATAAGCATACGTTCAAGGAGCCAAAATGCGTAGTTAAACATATACAAGATGCAATGTATGTATGCATGAAAAAATGTAGATCCTATGCTATGAAGTTCATTGTGGTGGATTGTAAGGAGCGATTTTCCAAGTTGCTTTGTCGCTGAAATCTAGTTGATCAGAGTACATCTCAGAAGTTGGTTCATTGAGATTAATATCTGGCACATCCTCAACTTGTTCAGTTTCAACTGAGTCAGCCGCATCTTGAACAATTTTTTTAATGACAGCACCTTGAGCAATTTCCTCTGCTAAAATGTTAATGCACCTGGACATTGCTGCTCCATTGATTTCTTCCATTTCTTCACCTTGCATCTCAGTTGGATTTTCGAAAATATTTTCAGCAGCTTCTTCACCTTTATCTTCCTCTGAATCTGCTATATCAACCACTTCAGGATGTTGAGCTTGTGTCTCAACTTCTTCTTCCTTTTCAGATTCAGTCCTTTTCGAATCAGAGTTAATATCATCCATCAAATCTTTAAGATCTTCAACCACTTTTCTAGCCATTTCCACTAATCTTTCATTTTCAATTTTAGCGGCTGTTTTGGCTCTCGGTGCTTCTTGAGGACCTCTTGAACTTGAAGGAATTTGAGAAGTTGTAGGCACTGACTTTGTAGAAAATCTGGAACTTCAACTTCCGCAAGTGTTTTCCCGATTCTGAGACTTTCTGAGCTCTTGAAATTAGATTTGAACAAGTCAATTACCACTGGAAATTGGCTTCAGTTTCAGCTTTGAATTCAAGAAATGCTTTCTCCAGTTTATCAATTATGTTTCCTCCAGCAGAATTTACGCTTGGACCATCAACATCTACATCAGGTTGTTCCTCTTCCATTTCAGCCTCTTGCCTCTTAGGCAATTTTCGCTTCTCTTCAGAGTCTCTTCTTACAAAGACCATCTCATCCTTCTTAGGCATTTTCTTCTCTTCCCTCTTATGCACCATCACATCGGATTCTCTCAAGTAGGGCTAAAACACATAGCCTCGGTCCTTGTCGGTTCTAAAAATTTTCATTCCTATCAATGATTCAGTCCTAACTTTTCTTGATTCCAACACCTGATATGATTGAAATCCATCAAGTTTAACCTTGAAGTGCTAGAAAATCCTAGTGAGATGACTAGCATAAGGCATACTCTCTTTTCTTTGCCTATCTTTGACCGAGAATGTAGGCAAGTTGAATTTCTTGATTTTCTCCAACATCCAATCAATCACAGCAAAAGCAAAGTTGATTCTTTTTCCCTTCATCAGTAAATACATCGAGATTTCATTGTGAGTGGTCAGTGGTGATTGAGTGTGAGACTTGGGTTGCAGAATTTTGGTGAATGCAAGGTGCACCATTTTCCATTTGGCACCAAAATCGTTTTGATCCAGCAACTTGGACTCAACCTTCACAACGTTGGTTTGCTCAAACATATACTTCATTGCTTCATTCGTGTTTACCACAATTTTGGGAGCCTCCTCATCAATGAGCTCATTTACACCTTTCTCTCTTTTTACAATGCATCCATCCATCGACAAAATTGAGCAATTTATGCAACAATTTCTCATTTATTAGAATGTCTACTCCATTTACTCTAATCGAAACCCTAACATCTCCAAAGCCTAACACATCTTCCTCATCCTTATTCTCCCACAATCTTGCATTAGCATAGAATTCCCATACCAAATCTGGATAATAATCATTACCCACTGCACAAAAATCTCTTAATCCATAACGATAGAAATTAGATTCAATAACCATTCCTCCTTCATTCAACGAACGAAAATCAAATAGTCTTGAATCAACAAATTCAACACCAGCTAAAGTCTTAAACAATCTAGCAGCCTTGAGATCTACAAACCTCTTAGCATCAAACTCTTCTTCAATCACAACACCTTTCTTTTTCTTAGCACTCTTAAAGGGTGAAATTGGGTTACCTTGTTTAGAGGGATGTTCCCGTGCACTCTTAGGCCATTTAACGTCTCTAGATGACTCTCCATTGTCTAGATTTTTTACATCATGAACCTTCTTGGCTTGAATCTCAGTTTTCTTCTTTTTTCATTTTGAATCGGAGTCCCCTGCTACTACATGAGATTTTTACAGTTTAAGGTGCGTTAGGGTTTTCTGAAGTTTGGGGAAATCAGAGTGAAATTGGGTTTGAGAGTGTTTGGGTTTTGTTTCTGGGAGAGAATAATGTTTTGATTTTTTAGGAAAGATCTAGGCGGTAGCGATTTTGAGTTTTGAGTTAGAATACATCTGGGTTTTATACATGTAAAATACATCTACGTGCGTAGTAAAGTCTTGTACCTACGTTGATAATAAGTCGGTTAAGACCTACGTACTTGCAACACTCATCTATCCGCACAGATGTTGCTTTAAAATTTTTGGGTGAAATTGTTTAGAAAGGGGGTAAAGCTCTACGTACACAGCACCATTTTCTACATGCATAGAAGGGAAAAAATGGCATCTACATACTTTTTGTAGATCTATGCACTTAGAGCCATTCTCAATTTTGGACACAATGCGCCTTGTCCAATCTACATGACCCTTCAATCACAACTCTATGTACTTTGTATACCCTCTACGTCCGTAGAACAAGTAACTCTTAATCCAGTGCTTCTGCCTCACATACTACGTGCTTTGTTCCTCATACAAAGTGGTTAAAGCCATCATGCCTGATACCCAGTATTCTGTCTATTCTCCACAACGTGCTTAACACACCACCAATGTCCATAGCACAAACCAAAAAAATTTACGGTGTTCATTCGTGATGATCTACAAGCTTACCACTTATCCAACGTGCATAGCATTTTTCAAAAAATTCTTCCTGAGAACAATCATGATGATCTACATACTTAGCACCACTGCAAAACACTTATCTTCCGAAACTAATCAACCCAGAACACATCAAGCCTTCATCTACGAGCTTTATATCTCCTCAACATGTGTATCACAGTTACAGATACTGATATTTGACAAATTGTTCCTTTCAACCTTAGTGACTTCATTTGGCATATTGATCTCTTTAATATATATGCATATGAATGAATGCAAATGAGCATAAAAATGATGCACAAACATAATCAATCAAAACTCATTCAAATGACATACCAATGTCCCTACGAATGGAAACAAATTTCTTTTCATCATGGAGTTTTGTCAAAATATCAACAAGCTTATCAGTTGTAGACACAAATTCAAGTTCTATGTCTCCATTGAGAACATGATCATGAATGAAATGATGCTTTATGTCTATATGCTTGGTCCTAGAGCGTTGAATGAGAATTTTAGAAATATTAATGGCACTTGATAGGAATTTTAGAGAAATCAATTTAGAAATCCATAAATCAATGTTTAATCCACAAAAATTGTGCAATACAACTATCCACTGCTACATATTCAGATTCAGTAGTTGATAGAACAACACAATTTTGCTTCTTTGAAAACTAAGAAACAAGTGCATTACCCAAAAATTGGCATGTACCCGAAGTGCTTTTCCTATAATTGGCTTCCTACATGATCATCATCACTATAGCTAATAAGATTAAAGCACTCATTCTTTGGATACCAAAGACCAACATTTTTTGTTCCAATCAAGTACCCAAAAATTCTTTTGACCGCTTTTAAATGTGACTCTCTAGGACATGAATGAAATCTAGCACACAAACTAACACTAAACATGATATCCGGCCTACTAGCTGTAAAGAAGAGAGCCAATCATACCTCGATATAACTTTTCATCTACCTCTTTACCGACCTCATCCTTGGTGAGTTTCGTTATAGTGCTTATAGGAGTTGGACTAGATTTAGCATTATCCATTCCATAATTCTTCAAAATATCATTAACATATTTCCCTTGACTAATGAAGACACCATCCTTCAGTTGCTTAATTTGAAGTCCAAGGAAATAGGTGAATTCTCTCATCATACTCATTTCGAACCCCTTTTGCATCAACTTTGAAAACTCATCACACAAAGATTCATTAGTAGCACCAGAAATAATATCATCAACATAGATTTGCATCAATAATAAATCAACACCTTTTAATTTAGTGAAAAGAGTATTATCAACTTTACCTCTCTTGAAACCATTATCTAAAAGGTATTGTTTCAATCTCTCATACCAAGCCCTAGGTGCTTGCTTTAACCCATAAAGCGCATTCTTCAATTTGTAGACATAGGTTGGATAGTGTGGATCTTTAAAACCAGGGGGTTGTTCCACATACACTCCTTCCTTAATGAATCCATTTAGAAAAGCACTATTCACATCCATTTGATATAACTTGAACTCCTTGTGACATGCATAAGCACACATGATTTTTATTGCTTTCAATCTTACTACCGGTGCAAAAGATTCCTCAAAATCAATTCCCTCCTCTTGAAAATACCTCTGTGCCACAATCCTTGACTTATTTTTCACCTCTTTTTCTTCTTCATCCTCTTTGTTTCTATATACCCACTTGGTACTTGTAACAATATCATCCGACCTTGAAACTAACTCTCATACATCATTTCTTTCAAATTGACTTAGCTCTTATTGCATTGATAACACCCAATACTAATCATCCAATGCTTCCTTGGTGTTCTTGGAAACAATTTGGGAAATGAAAGAAAAGTTTGCAATGTGTTGTAAGGATGCTCTAATGGTTTCTCATTTGGATGTCTCTTCAATGATGAGCTCATTTGGATGATCTCTAGCATGCCTCCATTCTTTGGGAAGTTCTTTAGTTTTCTCATCCTTTGAGTCATTTTTAGTAGGATTGGAAGGGCCTTCTTGTTGATCATTGATTTTGAGTTCATTAAGTTTTTCACTAACACCTATGCTTGTATCATCATCATTATCATCAAATCTAGTAAAACATTATTAGGCTCATCAAATATGACATGAACTAATTCTTAAACCTTCTAAAGGCTCTTGTTATGGACTCTATAAGTTTTTCTTATAGATGAATATTCAAGGAAAATGCCCTCATCGGATTTTGGATCAAATTTTCTTAAGAGTTCTTTTCCATTGTTGTGAACATAACACTTGCATTCAAATGCATGAAAATAAGATATGTTGGGTTTCCTACCTTTCCACAACTCATAAGGAGTCTTTTTTTAGTATGGATTGGATATATGCCATATTCACTATATAGCACATGGTGTTAACCGCCTCAGCCCAAAAGTACTTGGGGAGGTTGATCTCATTAAGCATGGACATTGCCATTTCTTGCAAAGTCCTATTATTTCTCTCAACAACACCATTTTGTTAAGGGATCCTTGGAGAAAAAAATTATGCTCAATTCCATGCTCATCACAATAAGGCTCAAATGGATCATATGTAACTCACCTCCTTTATTACATCTAATACAAGTAATAGAATAGCCTTTTTCGTTTTGAACTTTCTTTCTATATGATGCAAATGCATAAAATGATTCACTCTTATATGCAAGAAAGAATACCCATGTGAATCTAGAAAAATCATCAACAATAACAAAGCAATATGTCTTACCACCTAGATTCAAAATGCCCATGAGACCAAACAAATCTAAATGCAACAATTCTAATAGTCTAGATGTAGAAATGATTTTCTTGCTATGAAATGAAGACTTTGAATGCTTACCCATGACACGTGCATCACAAACTAAATCTTTCTCAAATTTGAGATTGAACAATCCTTTGACTAAATCATGCTTGCTCAATTTAGAGATTGTATGCATACTAGCATGACCTAACCTTTTATGCCACAACCATGTATCATTGTTCACAACTACAAGACATTTTTCATTGAATGCCTTGGAATCCATCAAATCAATAATATAAATATTATTGTATCTCATACCAATAAATAAACTTAGTAGGCTCAAACACAACCTTGTAATTTTTATAACAAAATTGACCAATGCTCAAGAGATTGTGTTTTAATCCATCAACAAGCAATACATCATCCATAGTTGGGTTTGGATCTTACCAATCTTACCTTTGCCATTATCACCAAATGTGACATAGCCTCCATTTTTAGGCATAATGTGAGAGAACATGGCTTTGTCATCGGTCATATGAAGAGAGCAACCGCACACATGCCTATTGGCCTTTGCTCTCATGCATACCTATAAAGACACATCAAGTTTTTAAAATTGGTACCCAAACCTTTTGGGTCTTTGAAGGTTAGTATTAACTAAGTTGGGCAAGATTGTTCCTTTTAGAACCCAAATCCTTTTAGTCCCAATATTCCTAGGCAATATAAATTTACAAGAATATGCAATATGTCCATGTCACCACAATAAGAACATGCATTATCAACTATGGTGCCTTGTTTTACAAAAATCACTTTGGAATTCTTGATAGAGGTGAACATGTTGTAACCTAAGCCACGTATGGAAAAATAGTGTCTTTGAGAATCAGTAAGTTTCTCAAGGTTTTCTTTACCCTTGGTTAGCTTAAAGGCAATATAGGAAAACTCATCAAAATTTTTCTTTAAAACCAAGTTGTCATTCAACAAGACCTCCTTTTATTTTTCTACAACTTTCGCCTTAGCCTCAAGTTTCCAAAATTCCTTTTCAAGGCAACATATCTAGCACCAAGTTCCTCAAATTTATCACTCAAATAATCAAATACATCATGCAATTCATCAAAAGTGTGAGAATCATGTACCTATTTTTCATCTTCACTTGGGGGTTCATTATCACTAGCCATTTAGCACAAGTTGGCCTGTAATACCTCACCCATTTTGCTTAGGTTTCCTGTAGCTTTTTGATCAAGTATGATTTGATCTTTAGGATAATTGGAGTATTGATTGATGATCTGTGATGTCTAGTGATGATAATTATGTAAGGTTGGGTGCTGCTAAACCTTGGGAATGATCTAGAGCAAGTTTGAAAGAGACAAATGTTGGTTAAGTGAGTTGCATGGTAGCTTACGTATGCAAGTGTTTCCCCTAACGTATGTAAGTTGAGGAGGAGGTTAACGTTATAAGTCCCGGTCCTAATAGGAATGTCAATCCAAGATGGGGAATTAGATTTGTAGCAAGTTAAAAAATTTCTTGAAAGTCTTTTGCAAATCAAAACAAATAACAAAATTTTTTTAAACCAAAATCAAAGTATAAATGGAAAAGCAACTAAAGATCCAATCCACACTCAACAAGATAAATCAAATGCAAACCAAAGTAAATAAGATAGAGTAAGGGAAGATATGAAAAATCCGATTTATAGTGGTTCGGTCCTCCTTGACCTACATCCACTCCTCTAGATCCCCTAGAGAATTTCAATCCACTATCTCATCATTTCTAGGTGGAGGGAAACCATTTACAACAACTTACTTTTGTGGGATCAATAAACAAACCGTTACACCTTATTTTTGCTGGCTCAACAAGAAAACCAAACCACTATTTTTTGTAGGCTCAACTAGCAAACCTTACCATTTGTTTTTAGGACAAAATAAGCAAACCAAACTTCTAGCTTTTGCGAGCTTAATGAGAAAACCGTTACCACTAGTTTTCTAAAGCTCACTAGTAACCACTCTTGTTTTCTAAGGCACAACAAGGAAGCCTATCTACAACAAGCAAACAACCTATCTTGATACAAAATCAACCCAATAATGTAACAGATTTAAGCTCACACAAACCCAAAAATGTGATAGCAAGTAAATAGCTCAAGGTTATAAAGGTAGATAAGAGACATAAAGTGTATAGCAATCCTTAGCAAAGGCATCTCTTACTTCTATTATATCATATGACGTATATTTATAGACACTCTTAGAAATATAACCGTTTGAAGCCTCGAAGTAGCCGTTGTGAGAGGATATAAATTTTTTCCTTCACTGACATCACAACATACTACGTCCGGTAGAAGCCTTCTACGTGCGTAATATTTTGTTCCACTTGAGTTATGCACCTTAATCTTCCTTCTACGTGCATTGCTTTGAACCCAATGGTCATTACTTTGAATGAATTGGCATCTACGTGCCTTATGCAAAATCTACGTGCATAGGCAGTCATTCTACGTGCTTTGTACTATATTCTATGTGCATTGCTCTGACTTCCAGATTATGCAATTTCACACAATAGTTTAGCACACGCATAATACTTCTTCTTACGTGCTTAGTCGGCTTTGTTCAAGATTGCATCGTTGATTCTTCACGTGATTATGTCAGAGAATATTCAAATTCAAATTCTGAGGAGTGTATCCATCTTGTCAGTTTGTATAGTGGATCTACTACGTGCGTAACACCTCTACTACGTGTGTAGGTCAACCATCTTCAAATATTTCACCTTTGATTCCACGTCAGCGTGTCATGAATATTCAGATTTGAAATTTTGAGGAGCGTCTTGGCTTTTTCCTCATCTTCAGCTCATTTACGTGCGTAGTACGCTTTATTACGTGCATAAAACTCCTTTTTAAAGTCTGCACCTTTGCCCTTCTACGTTGCTTGTTATAGCCTTCAATGTGTCATCATCATCAAACATTTTAGCTCATTTGGACACATGCTTATCTACGTGCATAGCATTTCATTTTGCATGTGTGGATCAAATTTTGATGCTCACTGCCTTCTGAAATGAATTATCTATGCGCATGACTTTGCCTTCTACGTGCTCTGCACCTGGTCTACATGACTTGTATCCTCTTTTAATTGCTTTGTAGCCAGATATCAGCAAGTTTGCAATTTTGCACCTCCTAATGGATGTTTTGCATTCATCATCATCAGAACTGAACTCAAAAATCTCTCTTTTTTGATGATGACAAAACATACATGAATTTAAACATATATTCATTAATAACAAACAATTTGATTAAGGATTTCACTTCTTGTCATTTGGTTAGTTCCACACATTAATGTATGATGTTTAATTCAAGATTGATACCAATTGTTAGAGCGAGATACAAAATGTAAAGCACTTAATCAAATTCATGCACATTTCTCCCCCTTTTTGTATCATAAAAAAGGTTAAGCAAAATCAACATTCTCCCCCAATCAATTAAAGGAATCAATCAACATAATTATAACTCCCCCTAAGCAAATGCATATATGAAACCAATTTAAATCGCTAAAATATATCTCCCCCTTTGAATTTCATAAACTCAATTCATGCAATCAATCAATCAACAAATATGTCTCTCCCTATGGAAAATATAAGATTAACAAATGCAACATATAAAAACAGAATGCTTATAAAAGAAATCAAAGCAAAATTTGAGTTCAAGGAAAGAGTACCACATTTTCAATTTTTTCCTTGGTTTTGATTGCTGTCAAGCATAATCCTCTAACTTCGTCATCATCACTAGAGCTAGAATCATCATTAATAAGTCTTCTTTTCCTCATTAACGTGGACTGTTGATTTGAGCTAATGTGGACGAGTTAGAACATCGGGTTTCGAGTGGAACGAATTTTAGGGTGTTTTTGAGTAATATTTTGTCGAAATAACTTGTTTTGATATTTTGCAAGCTTAAAGACTAAATTAATATTTCTAAGAGTTTGAGGGCTTATTTGGAGATTCTGACTAATTGGAGGACGTCTTGATAATTTGAGAATACTTTGGGGAATGATTTGTAATTTTTAAGGTCTTAGGGACTAAACTATAATTTGACATTGAGATTTGATTTTTGAGAAATAAGGTTAAATATTCGATTGAAATAGGTTTTCAAACGATGTTTGGAGCTTGGGTTATGCAATTGCATCTGCATATCATATATTCAGTATTGTCACAGTTACCTTGTCTGACCCTTCGGTAATAAACTTTTATTTCAGCTCAGTTTGATATCCGAGCTAGCCAGCCATCCACTGATGTTTGTCATTTGTTCAACTCTGCTATGTGATATCTGTTCCTAGTCCAACATTTGGATTATTGGCTCAACGGCCAGGTGAGTGGGATGGCAAATTTACACACATAGGTTATGTATTATGAACCATATATGTTTTTGTTGTGTTTGTGATTACTCTGAAATTGGAATAATTAATGGTTTGAATAATTAATAATCTGACTTATGTGATTACTAATACTTAGTATTCTGTTTCTGATATCTAATATTTATATATGGTATTTATAAATATTTTATGCAAAATAATCTCTGCTCTGCATGATATGGGGCACTTGTGCTACGTAGGATAAATGTAGCATTTGGTATACCGATGAGCAGTCAAGGCCTAATTACCAGGTTAGGATGGTAGACGTGTGTCTGGCCAGACACATTTATCTCTATTTTTGGTCCCATATCTGTTACATACACACACACAAACACACACACATATATTTGTGTATGTATGTATGCATATCTGTAGTCTGTATGTCTGTTTGCCTGCTGTTTGCTTTTGGAATTTCAAAATTATTACTCTGTATTTAGCGTGTATACATATATACATTGATATCTACATGTGATATTTTTGAACGATTTTAAAAAGGATTTATGTGAGGTCTCAGAGGCGATCTGGAGTGTCATTTCCTTACTAAGTGTACTCACCCCAACATCTTCCAGGTATACTTTTGACATCAGCAACTGTCCGACATCCTGGGTCTCAACAAGGCACCTTTGCTAGTAGTGAGTGCTCTCTTGTTCAGACTCTACCTTTGTTTTTGGTATTATAGCTCTACAAGGGGTTCTGTTGGGTTTCTGAGCTCACCTACATTTTTTTATTTGTGGGATTTTACTAATTAATATTTTACTGGTATGTTGATATAGTAAATTATATTTGATAGTTTTTTTTTTATAAAAATGTACATTTTATTTATTTACATTTACTATATGTTGTTGTTGGACCTCCTGTTCGATTCGTTTTGTACGCTAGTCCTAGTCCAGAAATGGGTTGTGACAAAGGTGGTATCAGAGCATCAGATTCCATGTTGTCTGAGTCAGTGTGGAGCATAGATATCTTTGATTGAGTTTGTTTGATTTGCCTCTGTATACCCTTCTGATATATATATATATATATACACACACACACACACACACATCAATACTGTGGCAATTGTTAGCATTTTGACATTTGTACTGTGCATGTGTTTTGTTTGTTTGTTATGCAACATTCTAACATCCGCATTGCATATGGATATTGCATGTCTGTTATATGCATTAAGGCATGGATCAATGATGTAAGACGTCAGCAAGAGCCATTGGAAATTTTGTTAATTTGGTGACATAAGAGATTCAGATAATTTTTCTTATAGTACATGAAATAGTCGTCTAGCCATTTTGAGTGCAGTGTGTAACACCTTCTACTCCTATGACGTATATTTAATAATAGAATATTACCCATGTAAATAAATTATGCAAACATTTCAATTATCCATATAAGTATAAATATATTATTTAATAACTGATATCATATAAAATCAAAGCACACAACAAAATATCTCAAACAAAATTACAGATGTCACAGTAAATCCTAAATATATTACACATGTCTAAAATGCAAAATGAGGAGGAGGAGAAAGTTGCACGTGGCATCAGCTGGCCGACTTGGTATGGACGTGGCGTTTATGCACAGTCCACGTCAAAATAGGCTACTGAACCTGAAAAATATTTTTTGCGATTTGTGTGAGGCGCAACTCAGTGAATACAAACCATCATCAATTTATTTCAATAATAAATAAAACAATAATCATTAACAATAATAAATAAAATATTCAAACATATGCAAATGTCACTATGTCCAGTTTATTATTCTGTGAACTGCTCAAATTTGGATCTGCCTGGGGTTTCCAATATGTCACTGTGAATATAGACTCGTAGGTCTCCAATATGAATATAACCTGAATGTCTCCACTGTATATATATATACCCGAAGGTCTCCAATATGTATACAGATCCAAAGCAAGACAGACACAAATCCCTTTTAATCTCATTCCATATGCAATGCAACAGATCAATCATATAATCATATACCACATTTTCATTGCCAATATATCAATTATTAATAATAATCTCATATCAATAAACATTCCATAGATAATACATATAATAAAGGTTGCATATAAGTTAAGTAG
>CAODLS011840973.1:0-19950 GCA_948243855.1 Flueggea neowawraea | reverse complement strand
CCATTACTGGGTTGGACCAACCCGCTGGTTTCCAAACTACACAAATTGTCTTCAATGCCACGGTCCGAAACACCAACCAGCACATTTGGTTTTACTATGGTGCCTTTGAGGGAGCAGTTTATTACAAGTACGAACGAATTGGGTCCAAAATGTTGTTAGACCCATTTGATCAGGAACCCAAGAACACGACTGTTATGTACGATGTGTTGACCGGAGACAGTCTCACAGTGGATGGTGCGCGGTGGTCGGAGATCATGAACGACCGTAACCTTGGAACCGTGTGGTTTCGTTTGGAGATAACGTCAACCATCCGATTTAAGGTTTCCATGTGGGACAGTAAACACCACCGGATGCATGCCAATTGCGATATTGCGGTGGGCTCCGATGGCGTGATCTTGGCAAGCTATAGGAATAAGAGATGTCCTGTTTATTTCTCTTGATTTGTGTTAATTAATGATGTTTTATTTATTCTGATGCTAGATTAGATGTCTTTAATTAGTTCCACTTTATTTTTCTTTGAATTCTAATTTTTTGATTTATTTAAATGTTGATTTGGGTTCTCAACCATTTGTCATATAGATTCTCATTCTCTCCAAAACTACATTTATTTGGAATGTTTATTTGTTTGAGAAGGATAGAATATATTTAAGTAGATTTGATTATTTGTGTAGTTAAAAATAAAAAAAAATAACATTTATTTTAAGTATAAAATTGTTAAATTGTATTTTTATTTACACTAAACACACTCCTCCTCAATCAAAGAAGTGTATCAATTAAGTACTTGTAAATAAAGAGACAATCTAACTCTCTTGAATTTGCATGCCAAAATAACCATTTATGTCATTGAAGAATTAAGATGAACAAAACTTATTGTACGAGGTTTTTATCTAATCTTTTTTTTTTTGGATTAGAGGAATAAGATTTTTTACAGACTTATCAAATAAAAAAAGATGAACGTGAGTTAAAGGAGAACCAATTAGCCAAACTATTTTTGAAAGTCAAAATTTGTACGTCTTTTACGACTAGACTGAATCTTTAGATTTTTTTATGTTCTTTTGAGAAATATAATTACGGCATATACGTGGAATTAATGAAACACTTGCTGATCAATTAATGAAGTTTGTATGTGACTTGGATTCAACAAAACGAAAGTTTATTGACACATCTAAGACGTCAAATTTTATCGTTATCTCTTTAAAGAAAAAAGGTGGGTAAATGAATTTTCAGACGAGGAAGAAGAAAAAGAAAGATTTTTACTTGCCAATTGCCATAAACTGGTTGAGCTACACATCAGATTTTGCTTTTCAGTTCTCGTTTGCTTTCTACATCGCAAAACAAGATATTCATTAGTGATCAAACTAAATAACCAAAGGATCTAGCTTTGGAAATTCAGAAATCTTAGCGACAAGGTTTTTACAAAAGAAGAAACAATAAAAGACCAATCTAAAACGAACATAAAAAGTTTGATAGAGAAGACTATTTAATCAGAAAAATAAAGCTCTCCCTTAACTTTTATTTGCTTTCCCTGTCCTTATTCTTTACACTTGAAGGTTTTCAGGGGTTTTCTTTTGTCTAGTCCTATAAATGGGTACGATGTTTAAGGACTTCTTCCGAGAAAACCGCCATCATCAGCGATGGAATAAGAATGATTTTTTAGTGGGTCGACAATAAAGAGAGTGACTGAAGTAAATTTGATCATTGTATTTTTTATAACACCCATCTGACTAGTATTGATTTCTTAAAATTAAACTATTAATTAATTGAGTCAATTGCAAAAAGATTACTATATATAATATATTAAATCTAATAAAATGCTATATTATACATGTAATATATTAAATATACACTCTATATATATAGTATATGATATGAAGTAGAACCGAACGAAGTGGGTGTCTGGACATCCGCTTTCCTCCGTCACTGACCATCACCATTAGTTACCTGTAGCAAGACTTTTCACTCGACATTTTTTTTAAAAGGATAGGGAATGGGTAAAGCCCAAAACTGTTTTATTCTTTATCCACCCCTAGGTTCAAACACACAAAGTCGCCAAGGTAGAATGAGGCTCGAGCAAGCCCCTGGGGCAACTTCCCACTTGACATTCAAAGTTCATGTTTGCAAGAATTTGTTGTATCCATGATGAATATATTTAACTCTAGTATTAATAAACTATATATATATAGAGGAATTGTACAAATTACAAATCATAAACGTCTGCAAGCCAAAATAATAAGCAAACCTGTTTGTTTCTTCTTCATCAGAAAGGAGAACAAAAAAAAATCGAAGTAAATAATAAAAGTGCTTCATTAATAACAAGTTGAATATTATTGACGAATACATAATGCGTAGCCATTTGACTTAATAAAAGAGTTCGATTAGAGGTCTAAATCGCAATGGTCTACGTTAGTTGTCATCTATATATTAAGTTTGTTGTGAAATGGTAAAGGCTAGAACATAAAAATAATGTAGCAGTATTATTAAATACTACATGTATTTTGAACATGGTAACTTCATGGTTTTGATTAGTCGATTTTAGTTATTTCAAGAGTTATAGGTTACTTTTTAGCCTATTTGTACATGGAAATTGGCCAGAACTCTTTGTTCTACAGGAATAAAACACAGGCAACACAACTTATCAAAAAAATAAATGTATTTTGAATGATTTGTTATGCTATCCCTGTCTTGTCCTCATCGTTCAGAAGCTAAAATACCTCCTCCATCCCAAAAACATTGACATAATAATTTTCTCTATCTTCTTTGTTCGTTTAAACTTATTAGCTAATTTGCATACCTTTCTCGCCTTTTGAGTAAGATCGAGTTATTGGCTAATTATCTTTTTTAGAAAAATGATATGAGTTATTATATCATATCACCTTCATTTATTTTATATTTCTATCATTAAATTATGTTAATATAATTAATTTAAGA
The DNA here is from genome assembly GCA_948243855.1 of Flueggea neowawraea. Lineage (NCBI taxonomy): Eukaryota > Viridiplantae > Streptophyta > Magnoliopsida > Malpighiales > Phyllanthaceae > Flueggea > Flueggea neowawraea. The sequence continues at coordinate 17,022 of CAODLS011840973.1, read as the reverse complement.
GCTTTAAAATTTTTCTAAAGTATATTTTAAAAAATTAAAATTTTAATTTAACTTAACTATTTTTTAATTTTTAATTTCTGTCTCAATAATTGACTACCCCTCTTTTTGTTTTTTTTTGTGTGGGGGGGGCGGGGGGGGCGGGCGGGGGAGGATGGGGCACCCACGTATTGACTGCAACCGAAGGCAACTGTGTTTAAACAAATGTTAATTGATTTAGGAATGTTAATAATCATGACTGCGCAAATCAATCATTCCCTCAAATCATGATAGGAAAGGGAAAACAAAATTATACTATTTGTTTGTCTTTGTAAGTTGATCTAAATCATCAAGGCATTGGTGTAAGCATGGACTCTCAACATAACGCCCATTTCACATGCTTAGACAAAACTTATTAGATGCCACTTGAGTTAGTCATGTAACTTAATGTCTCAGATTCAATTTATTTATTATTAATAAAAAATAACTTTTTTAGATTAAATCTTACCAACTCTTGGGGTCGGTCGATCGGTTTCATCTAGTCTCTTCAAATAATTAGCAGATTGTGTTTGCTTTGATTTGGTATTCACATGAATTTAAACTCCATGATTAAGAACAAGACTAGAATTGCTGTAAACAAAAAAAAACTAGAATTAACAACTGTTTCGGTCTTCCAAGATATTTTCATTTTTTTTGCTCCACCAAAAATCGAATTCATGACTTTTTAGCATTAGAAGTGACTCCTATATTAATACGCTAAAAGCTCATTCGTATAGATTAATTTTAATTCTGTTCGTTTTATTATACCTGGAAACATTTTTAGATTAACCAAAATGAATCACAATTTTTTTTCTTTTCGATGATCGAAAATCAATTCAGTTCTCATAAATTATTTAGTATTATTCTTCCTTTTTATTGCGATTTTATATTTTAATCAGATTATGCTTCCATCACCTTAGCAATCCACATGTTCATGCCAGCTACAATGAGCAGATAGATATATACTTGCCATGAACAATGGGGAAACTTTATGCCTTATTCTTGTACTTAAACCAAAGGCACCATTGCGTAGCTCTTTACACTACAAACTGGTTCCATGTACTCTACTTTATCGTCTCTAAACGGTCACCAGGCCTTCCAAAACCATACCAATTTGCTCTATTTATCCACTTTAATTAGCTCTACACCTTAATACCACAACTCAAAATACTACCTTAAATTTGTATCCTCAACTAATGAAATACATGACTAATTATATAAGCTAGGGACCTTACTTGCACACATCAACCAACAATATGATTTCTGATATTCCTTTCTTCTCCATGCAAATTCGTTCCTTCCTTTTCACATTTTCACCTATATACTCAACATTAGTTTACAAATTAAACCCCTGTGGCATTCGTCAGAATTTTCTAGAAACCAAACCATTCTCAATTTTGATCACCGGTGAAATGCGCTCCTCGGACAGGCTTTCCGCTCAGGGGCAGCACCGAACTACCCCAGAGCAAAGCTAGCTACTACCGCCAACGATTCCATCGAAGTCTTGCAAGCAAGGTTGGCAAAGTTGTATGTGCAGCATTGTTAAGTGTTCTTCTAGTTGTTGGTATTGTGATTTTCATTCTGTGGATAAGTCTTCGCCCACACCGTCCCAGGTTCCACATTGTGGATTTTTCGGTTACTGGGTTGGACCAACCCACTGGTTTTCAAAATGCTCAGATTGTCTTCAATGTCACGGTCCGAAACCCAACCAACAAATTTGGTTCCACTATGGTGCCTTTGAGGGAGCAGTTTATTACAAATACGATCGAAATCGAATTGCGTCCAAAACGTTGCTGGACCCACTTGATCAGGAACCCAAGAGCACCACTATCATCCATGGAATGTTGAGTGGAGACAGTTTGACAGCGGATGGTACACGGTGGTCGGAGATCATGAACGGCCGTAACCTTGGAAATTTAAGGTTCCGTTTGGAACTAGCGTCAAGCATCCGGTATAAGGTTTCCACGTGGTACAGGAAGAAACACGTCCACCGGATTTATGCCGATTGCGAGATTGTCGGGGGCTCCGATGGCGTGATCTTGGCAATAGGAATAAGAAATGTACTCTTTACTTCACTTGATTTGTGTTGATTCAAGATTTTTTTAAAAAAAATTCATGATGTTAGATGCCGTAAAGTAAATGTACTTCCACTTATGTTGTTTTTCTAATTGTTTGATTTGTTCAAGTATTTATTTGGTTCTCATTTCTCAACCATGTGTTATATGGATTCCTTCCAAAACTACATTTAATCAAAGTACAATTAAGTTGTAAATAAAATGACAATATAATTACAACTCTGTTAAAAAGAAAAATAAAGTGACAATATAACTCTCTTGACTCTGCCCAAAAGATTTATGTAGTTTAAGAACTAAGATGAACTTGCGCTAAACGAGAACGAAGGTATTGTAAAGTCCAAAATTTTATAAGTCTTCCACAAAATTTTATGGACTAAATTTTTAGAATTTCTATTTTCTGTTGAGAAACATAATTACCGCATTTACAGGCAATGTAATGAAGCTCGCACTTGTTGATTAAAATCTGTTTATATGTGACTTGGATTCAACAAAATGAAAGTTCATTGACACCTGAAGATCTAAGACGTCAGATTTTACATCTTATCGTTACCTTTTAAAAGAGAGGAAAGGTGGGTGAATGAAATTTCAAACAAGAGGAAGAAGAAAAAGAAAGAAAGAGTTTTACTTGCCAATTGCCGTAGAATTGGTTGAGCTACACATCAGATTTTGCTTTTCAGTTGTCCTTTGCTGTCTACATCGCAAAACAAGATATTCATTAGTGACCAAACTAAACAACCGAAGGGTCTGACTTTGGACATTCAGAAATCTTACTGACAAGGTTTTTGCAAAAGAAGAAACAGCAAAAGACCAATCTAAAACGAACATAAAAAGTTTGATAGAGAAGAGCACTATTTCATTAGACGAATAAATCTCTCTCCTTACCCTGAAAGAAAGACTATCATAAGTGGAGCTTTTAATTGGCTTTCCATGCTTAACTTTATCTTTGTAGTACATAAAAAACAAATTAAGCTTTTCTTTACACTTAAAAAACTATCAATAAACATCAACAAATGTGTGTACAGAGGACAAAAAATGTAGTTCTCTCTTGGGTTTGCTTTTGTCTAGTACTATATATGGGTGCAATGTTTAAGCACTTCCTCCAAGAAAACCACCTTCACCAATGGCTACGTGCAGCAAGACTTCTCATTCTAGATTCGGAGTTCATGTCTGCAGATTTCTTGTAATTGCAACAGTACTAGGATCACTCTGTTTCCTAATATGGATATGTTTGACACCTAAGTATCCTGTTTTTTCAATCACCAATGTCCAAATTTCTACCCTTCCCAAAAGAAATTTCACATTTAATCACCTTTTCAGGAACACACCTGTCATTCTCAATTTTGAAATTCGGAATCCTAATGAAGGATTTCGCATTCACTATGATGACACTTTCATAACCTTGTACCGCAACAATTCTGTTGTTGGCAACAGGCTCATGCCAGGGTTCCAACAAAACTACCATAACACCACTGGGAACCAAGTGCTACTCTATCTAAGTCGTCAATTTTGGCGAGGTATAAGGAGGTCTAGGACTGTGGATATCAGAGTTCATGTAACAACTGGCCTGAAATTTCAGTACAGGATATTCAAAACAAAGACAAAGCATCAACGGATAGAGTTGGAAGCACTCTTGAACATTGTTACAGATGGAGAAATACTACCAAACAAGATTGAGTTGCACAAAAAAAGACAATTAAAGAGATGATCCCGACAGAATAACTGGGATTCAGAATTATGTTTGAAATTTAGCTTGAAGCATTTCCTTTTTCCTTTCTTCTTTTTCCAGGTTGCAAGGCCGAGGAAAAATAAAGCATGGGATTCTAGTTTTCCAGAATTTTTATAATAAAGCCATTAGTATTGCAATTTCAGTTTGTAGCCGTTAAGATTAGAAACCTCCTTTATGAAGAAGCTTTTGGTAGACTGATTCAACTTACTTCCTTTTCCTTCGTAAAAAATGAAGATTTTCGTAAAGGTTTAATTCTGAAAATGGGCACAATTCCCTGTTTTTAATCATTTTGCTAGTTCTCATATGAAATTGGTATATACACATGTATTCTGCAAACTACCGATCACAAGCTTTTCGTAGATTGATTCCATGTACTTCCTTTTCCTGTGTTCACAAGGCTGTTATCTACAGCATCACAAAGGCTCAAATTGCACACTAAAGCAAAGCATATATTCCTCCCCTTTGAATACTCTATCACCCTCCAACAAGATATGAACTATGAATATGTTACTTATGTTGTAACTGCTATATCTTCTCCTTCAAAGCCCTATTGCCTCATGTAAGAAACAAGAGATTCATACAGATAATAACAATAATGTGTGAAACCAGAAACTTCAATTTATGGCTTCTCCAAATTGTATTCCTCCTAGGTCTCCTAGCTCTATGCCTGTGGGTAGTTTTGCGTCCCAAAGACCCCAGTTGTGCCATCACAGACATTTCCCTGCCAACATCAACTTCAAAGGAAAAAAGCTACCATCCCGTCATTAACCATGAGCCCAACTGACACCCACGGATGGGCCAGCTGTGGCTACAAGCCCAGTAGTTGGTCGAGCACCCACGAATCATGGGACGGCCACTCCTACTAAAACTCGTGGTTAATGGTAGAAGGTAGTTCTCCCCTTATCAATTGTTCCTTGACAACTCTCTCAACCGATGTGGGATGCATCATTCCACTCCCCTTCGAGACCAATGCCCATGTTGGTCGAGCACCAACGGCACAGGCCTCATCTACTTGGGCCGCATCAGCCATTTTTCACTTATTCTGCCCGCTGGCCGGCCACTCCGCAGCTTGGCCCAAAGGAAGATTCAAGTGTCTACTATGACAACATTTTGCTTACTCTGTGTTATGGGCAAGATACAGTGGACACCAACACCATCTTGCATTTCCATCAAGGGAAGGATAAGACCAGACAGGTGATTGACCATTTCGATGCGATGGCTCAAGTATGGAAAGCTTTGATGAGATCAATAAAGAATTCAACGACACAATTGAAGGTGACTTTAGCAAGTGGGATTCGATACAACAAGTGGGCTATTAAGAGCAAGCATCATGGGCTTAATCTAGAAGGCATTCTTCCAATTGGTTCGGATGGGAAGATATCAGGAAAAAAGAAGAAGATTAGACTGCACCATTTCAAGAAACAGAGAGCTAAAGCTGCAAGGTTCCATTGATTTTTATACTGAATTTTACCAATTAATATATGTTTGTATAGTTTCCCATCTAATTTAGTTTTTTTCAGACGTGTCCAACAACATGCATGGACAGGGTCTGCTACCTTTGAATCAGTTTCTTCCATCTAAAATGAAGCATGATAGTTATTGTTTTCTAAGGGTATGATGTTCTGAAGGGAAAGGAAAGAAATTCAGAGATCATATCGCATATATACAAGTATATAAAATTATCATAAATAATCTTAAAGGTTTGTATTAAAAAAAATAGAACTCACTTTAGTCATGACCCTTAAATTAAAAAAAAATACTTTACAAATGTTTATAGTTAAAGCAATTGAAACTTGAAAGTTATCACTAAATTTTTTAAATTGCAACAGTATTTATATTCTTCAAGGAAAACTCCAAATGTGAGTCTAGCATTGAAATACATGTATACTGATAGACCAATGACATGTATCCTTATTATTGTGTATAGACACGCACAAGTGTGCGCACTCTAGAATTGGCATTTAATATCTATAACACATCTTTACCAATTATATTCACAGTCAAATTAATCATCATTGTGTTGGGTGCTACATATATAAAGTTTGCTGGCACTGAATATCTAATTCTTTAACAATAATTAGTCCAAAATTGTATTGAATTCTTGAAAAGCAAACAAAATTACCAACTGAATTGGTGTAAATTGATCCTAGAACTGGATCAGGATTTTAATTGTTAATATCTGTAGGAGATATCCTTGACATCCGATAATGATTTGCAACTTGCCTTCGCCATTGATGAATTGGAATCTGCAGAACAACACAAGGAAATGATTCACAGATCTAGCAGTCTTATGCATTAACTAACACCAAGAATACCATGCTGCACACTCTTGAAACACTTGCACAAGACTGTTAGATAATAAGAAAATTTCACAAGAGTAAATCTTACAGCAGGGAAGCCACCATAATCGCCAGGCTCCGTGATGTCCTTGGTGACGCAGCTATTAGCAGCAAGACGGACCTGCAACAAAATAAATCAAAACCAGAATTATAAGCATCAACTATATCATTTGCAGATGTGATTCCATAAGTAGGTATAAACAGTTACACACTCAACTGTCATCGCTCCTATGCAAAAAATAAAAAACAAAAAAAAATGTTAGAACCCGAACTAAATACCTTCGAAACAATAGAGACATGATCTCGAACTGCTGCCCTCCCCCCCAAAGTAACATAGTCTCCTATCCTAGATGAAAAAAAATATATATATAAAAGATAAAAAGTGATTTACCCAAGGAAGCATCAAAAAAGCAAAAATAGAATAAGAGAGATTTAGGGGATCCCAACAATCTAAAGGGTCATGAGTCCGATTCTTGTTGTGAGCAAACAAATATGACTCATCAAAAAGGGATCCCAACAAACTAGCATGGTAAAATTATGCTTAAAAATGACATACGTCGCAGAACCTGCAATCCCAACTTGTCCACAGAGCATGCAACCCTTTCCAATAATTACATTGTGACCAATCTGTAAAGCAAATAGAAAATTTACCACATGCAACAAAACAACTTTGCAGCCCAAATAAAAATTGCAAGTTCAAGGGAACCTGCCTGAACTAAATTATCTATCTTGCAATGATCCCCAATAACTGTGTCTCTCCAACTGCATCATCAAACAGAGCAAAATACTAAAATTAGGACATCCTCATTCCTCCAGATGCAAGCAACTTTACTGTGTAAGCATATGAGCAACTAACTTGTTGAATATACCTAAAGCCAAGACCCATCTAACCTGCCCCTGTCAATGCATGTGTTAGCTCCAATCTCCACATGGTCTCCAACTCTAGCACGCAGCAGCTAAAGAAAGTAAAAGCAGTAAACAATGAGTCACTTATTCTAGATTAACCAGGCATCAGAGGTTGGCCATGCGTATGTAAATAGCTACGAGATTAACTCCAGCCTCCAGCATATAAACAGAAAAATACAGTATACCATATGCATTTGCAAATGCAGATATGCTACATTGCATACTCATGTGTAGAGAAAGAGAGCCATTAACTAAAACTCTCACTTACTTGAGGTTTCTTTACCACGGTGCCTTGGTCATCCACAAAAAACCCAAACCCTGTAAATATAGGAAAAAAAAAACATGGCAACAACTCAGATAACAAGAATAGTTTATTTGTCTCAATATCACCTTACGCTGCAATTGTTTATTAGAACAGAAATATTAAGGGCCTGTTTAGTTTGAAAAACAGTTTTCTATTTACTGTTACGTTTCTGTTTTCTGAAAACTAAATAATATTTAGAAAATGTGTTTCACAAAATGAACTAGTTTTGAACAATTTTTCTATTTGTTTCTGTTTTCTAAATTCCAGAGAATTCTTGGAAAATTCCCTAAAGTAAACAGGCCCTAAAAATTCTGTAGGTAGCAGGAGAAGAGAAAAAATTCAGCGGTACCATCTTGACCAATGCACACTCCACTGTGAATAACACAAGAGTGCCCTACACTGCAATTGCTGAGGGAAACATTATACCTGCACGAACCTTATTATTTTAGTGCATAACCTCCCAACTTTACCAATTTTCAAAAACTAGAACTACACAAAATTATAAACATTCTTCTAGCAATAACATTAAACCGTTACCCTATCTTCGTGGAATGACCTATGGTAACTTCAGGTCCTAAAACAGCTCCGGATCCAACAAGAACGTCGGCACCCAATACAGCTCCACCATGAACTACTGCGCCAACTTCTACCCTCGCTGACGTGTCAATTCTGGCCGATTTGTGAAACGTTCCTCCTCCGTTTCTCCATTTTGAAAATTCTTGTTCGCCTATTACAACGCCTCCATCCTCTAATCTTAGAATATCAAAGTCCGAATCATATTCGAATAGACAATACAACAAACATGCAACACGCAAGGATTCGAGTTTTAGTCCAACGGACATACCGGTATCATTAACGGAGGGAAGAGAGCAATAGAAACGGTTAGCACTGCACAGGACATAAAGAGTACGGAAACGTCGGGCTAATGGCTTCAGTGATGCGGCAAAGTGGAATATTCCGTTGAGTGTCATTGGCACTGTAACTGATTGCTGATGCTGCTTTTAGTTCTGAACCACAGCGCCAACGGGGAATGGAGATCTCATTCGGTTTTTGGGCTATTCCAAGGCGTTAACAGCTGAGGCCCAAACACAACTTTCAGCGAAGTCCAAATACCAAAATGTATTTCGTGTTTGATCCGTCAATTTTCAAATTTGAACATTCCCATCCCAGCTTAAGTTTTTCTCTGGAGAAGGACCCTGTCTATCCCACGCTTTCCAGTTCAGTAACTATCAGAATTTAGATTTTTTGTTTTATACCCAAAAATTCTGCATATCTTGTCCCACCAACATTACTGCTCCACTCACAAGTCAATGAAGTCATGAAGTATTTCTTGGGCTATATTAGTATCACAAATTCCTGACCCAACCCTCTGACTTTTTGGCTGGGAAATGTATTCTGAAAATGAGTGTACTTGTGGAATTTCAACTGTAAATTACATTGTGGATTGACCTTTAATAATTTTATTTAATTTTAAGAACAAAACATTTTAACAAATAAAAGAAGAAGACTCCAATATTAGAGTCAACTCAGAGTAGCCGAAGACTTGCTAACTGAGGTCAATAGGTTTTGTTTTTGAAAGGAAATCCCAAGGAATAAAACGAAAATGTTTTCGGGGTATTCCCTGAAATAGCAACAAGAACCAGCCGATCACAAAATGCAGTCTCTTAACAAAATCTTATTTTCCTTCATTGCCTTAGCTGCCATTAGTACCATGGTAGTAGCAGAATCACAGCGCAATCAGGGAATATGGAGATCTCATTCGACTTTTTGGGCTATCCCACGGCGTTAACAGCTGAGGCCCAAAGACAACTTTCAGAGAAGTCCAAATACCAAAATGTATTTCGTGTTTGGTCTCTCACTTTCAAATTTCAACATTCCCATCACAGCTTAATAGAAGCACGAAGGTTGTTTGATATTCATTGTTTGATAGCCATCATTAATTTGATTTGAGTTTAGTACAATTAAATTAGGTAAAGTAAAATTATAATTCAATTGAATTTACATTTGTTTTTAAGAATAATATATAATTTTTTAAATCATATAAAAATAAAAAATAATATTAAAAAGATAATAAAATAATCGTCATTTTATTTTACATGTTTATTAATATGTACTATTTATCTATGTTATTACTACTATTTGAAAAAATATTAAATATACTAATTACGTAATTAATTAAAAATTTACTTTTTATTTCTCTCATTATTAATTTGAAAAAAGTTGATATAGATAACTTTAATATATATATATATATATATTAAAAAGTAAATCAACAAATGGTAATAATTTAATTATTATAAAAAAATAAACCACTAATATTTTTTATATAAAATTTTTATTAAATAATTAATTAATTTGATACAGATCAAAAATTTATTTTATATATATTACAATTATATATTTTTTTATATAATATTTATATATTTATTAAAATTAAAATAAAATAATATTTTAAATATAATTATTTAATAATTTAATAAAAATATTTATTACACACAATGCATGTGTATAAAAAAATTAATAAATCAAAATATCTCTGTTACAGGAGTTACTCTACGTACTCTAATAAGTAGTTGAAAACTGAGAGGTACATTACTTAATGAATATTTGCATTTTATTTATGAATGAATATTCTAAAATTGAAAAAAAAAAGGAAATTCACAAAAAAAGTAAGAAAATGAAACAGTAAGCCAGGTAAAAAATGGACACCAACAAATGTTGGTGGAGAGAAATCTGTGGGCAAAGACAGGAGAGAGAGAGAGAGAGAGATATGGAGTATTTCAGAAGCTCACTGCTTCGCTGATTTCGAGGAGAGAGAGAAATGAGTACTATACAAGTTTCAACACAAACGCAAGACTAATATTGACTCAGAGCTTGATAAAAAGAAAACCCATTTACTGCATTTGGCTCTCCTCTCTTTACTTGGTCATCATCAATTTGCTGAGGAAGTAGTGTGTAAGCTGTTTCCAGGGCAAGATAGAAGAGAACTCAGGTGCCTTATTATTCTTTCATTAATTATTGACAAATTTAAATAACTTTCCTGATTTAAAAATGTAATCTTGATGCATTTACCGAATCCTTGGTGGGGTTTTGAGCTTCATTGCATTTTGTGAGATTTTCTCATCCGGGTATCTGGTTGTTGAGGTCTTAAGTCTGTCTGTTTTGAATTTTGGAGTTCAATAGCGCAAAAAATCGAGATGCTCATCTAATCTTTTTTGTCTACATCTGGTGATTTTGCCTATATTTGGTCAAGTTTGTATCTTTTTCTAGATTTCCAATTCTTTAATCTGATTCTTCATCTGGGTTTAGTTAATTTCAAATAATCTGATACATATTGTGCATGTTCCATAAGCCCTGTTTGTTTCATTGGAAATGAATGGAAAAGAAAAGAAAAGAAATGAAATTTGATTCTTTTCTATTGTTTGTTTCAATAGAAATGGATGGAAAAGAATTAAAAAAGAGGGAAATTGAGAGAAATATAGAGTCAGTTTTATTTCTCACCAATTTGGTGAGAAATGGAGAGAAATGCCATTTCTCTCATTTCTTTTCTTTTCTTTTCCATCCTTCTCATAAGGATCCAAACAAGGCCTAAACCTATCTAGTTCTTGTTTCTGAAAGGCTTGGACTTTCTTAACTTTTTAATGACATGACGTTTTATTTAGTTCATTTCGGAATAAATACCATGTCGTAGTAACAATTATTGCTGATAGATGTTGTAGTGATGTATTTATGTGAATCTTGATGATTATGGTGCAGATTAAGGGAGCTTCTCTTAGGTGGGTTGCCAGGAGGGAGTTGGGGAAATGTTGAGGAAAAGAACCAGGTCACACCAGAAGGATCAACAGATGGGTCACCTGATAATGTCTGATTCTGGTTCTGAGTCTGATACTCAGAAAACAAACTCTTTCTCTGTTGTCCCTGATCTTTTTATAGGCTTAGGTCCTAAGGGTTTATCAGATTGTGATTCAGTCAGGAGCCCAACATCACCTCTTGATTTCAGGGTGTTTTCAAACACTAGTAAGTACCCAAGTTCACCTCTTAAAGGGAACAAAAGGAATTGGCGTTGTAGCAAAGTAGGGTTAAGCATTGTTGATTCTCTTGATGATGATGCTAAAGGGCCTGGAAAAGTCCTCCGGTCATCTGAGAGCAAGAACATTCTTTTTGTACCACAAGTTAGGAATAAAACTCCCACTTTTCAACATACCAATTCTTTTGAGGCACCAAAATCTTTGCCTAAAAATTTTGCAATTTCTAGTGGTACTCCCTTCAAGTCTCCACTTCAAAAGGGTAGCTCCGATGTTCTTTTTGAAATTGGGGACACCTCTTTTGAATCTGAAACGTTTGGAAAAACCCGGTCTTGTCCTGTGAACTCTTGCAAGCCTTATTCAAGCTTGTCACGTTTAGCTGACATGAACTCCAAAGTGAGTTCTGGGAATAAATTTTTGCATAATGTGCCTTCCTCAATGAGCTCTTCCGTTCAGTGTTTAGGCGGTTCAAACACTTTTACCCCAATGTCAGTTAGCTCCGGTAGCGGATTCATTGGTGGTCTCTCTGCAAGTGAGATTGAGCTTTCTGAGGATTATACGTGTGTGATTTCACATGGTCCTAATCCCACAAAGACTCATATCTTTGGTGGCTGCATTTTAGAATGTTCATTTGATGACTCGAACAATGTTGCTAGCAAGAGTAAAGGAGATGATGTTATTAGCAAAACAGCTCCTAGATCATTTCTCTCATATGATTTCTTGAGCTTCTGTCATTATTGCCATAAAAAGTTGGAGCAGGGAAAGGACATTTACATATACAGGTGAATTGTCATAATCTGTTGATAACCATTTACATGTTTTTCTGCACTGTTTTTTCCATCCGAATTTGATCTTCAGATGTTGATGCTTTGATTTGCGTACAGGGGTGAGAGAGCATTTTGCAGCTTGATTTGCCGTTCACAGGAGATCATGCTTGATGAGGAAATGGACGAAACCATCAATGCAACACCACATGAATTCTAAAGGCAAATAGTGGCGAGGATCTTTTCAACACTGGCCTCTTTTGCGCATAATAAAGGCACTTTGCTTGACATAACAGTAGCCTCCATTACCATTACTGATGAAATTATTGCAGAGGTTGAAGCAGTTGATCATCGGTTTCCGAAGAGCTGTATATGTGGATTAGTGAGCAGCCATGGAAGATCATTTTGTAAATTGTTCCCTCTGCAGTTGATAAGGTTTCATCTGTCATGGTCTTGGTTGATAGGTCTTACTTTTGGCTAGTTTTTGTTTACTCTCATAATCCAGACCTTAATCTTAGTGCCTACATAAGGCATCTATTGCCTTGTAATTTGAAGCAGAAGGTTGTGGCAGAAGTTTTGGCTGCCCAACTCTGTCTATTATATTTGCAGCGACAGTTATTTGTATAACCTGAAAAGTTCTTTTTGACCGAGTATAAAATGCTATTACACTCTTTATTATTGGCCCTTCCTTGAGTTGTTTTTGTGTTATGGTTTTAAACTTGGACCAGTTTATGTTGGTGAGTTTGAAGATGTCAACACATAAAACGTGACCGAAATACAATCAATTGATTATGTGGGTAGTAAATGCACAATTTGTAGATTATATAAGTTGCGTCGTAAACAAAGAATGATGCTTATGCTATCTGTTACCAATTTCAGTGCTTGTTCCGTAACTAGTAACATATAGCATATATTTATAAAAAAAAATATCGACCTTTGTTTACTATTCATGCTCTATCAATCGTTAGAAAACATACCAAACCTACTACTACCGCAAACAAGCCCTCAATGAAGATTTGTACTTTGACAGGTGAAGTTGCTTAATTTGTTGGTTAAAATTTAGAAATTTTAATTTTATGAACTTCAATTTTAGATTTAGTTGCATAAACTGGCAATCTTCAACAACAGGCAACGGTGGATTATGTAGATTATGAAAGTTGCATAACTTGTGATTAGTATGTGTTAAAGTAGATTTTATTCGCAAGAATATAGGCATGCTAATTGTAGTGAATTTTACTTGTCAAATGAGTAGAAATTAACCGAAAAATAAATGGGTTATCTTCAAAAATGTTCATCTGGTCATTAGAACTATACTCATTTTCAGTATTTAAGATGGGTAGTGCAATTTTTGACATGATAATATAAATATAATATTATTGCATGACCTGCAAAGTTATGTTGCTGAAACTAAACAGCCGAGGACTTGTTGACGCATCGGAGCAACACGCACTTGAAATTACACATTCTGTGGCAGTGATTGTTAAGCAACACCTGTCTACCTCACAATCACACACAAAAATGGTTTTCCAATTCAAGACAAGAGCCTTCTTTAATCTTTATACATTCTACCATTATGGAGCAATATACTAATTCTCATAAAGATCAACCGAGGGGTTGTCTGGCGGTTGGGGCATGCTGTTCTTGATTCGCAGTCATGGGTTTAAGCCTTGGGAGTAGTATAATTTTCAGATTTTTGGTTATTGAACTAGAGTTGAGTTGATCAGACATAATCCGTTTGTCCTTGGTGAGGTGCTACGGTGATCATACTCTTGTACGCGTCCAAATCCGCTGCTGGGTATCAGCTATAACTCTAGGAATATTCCGTAAAGAAAAGGGATTAAGCCTGCATGGTCACACCCAGCAGGAATACACTACCTATTGGTCGCTCCACTTTTCCTTTAATCGTAAAAAAAAAGATCATACAGAGATCGATCAACTTGAAATCAGTTGAAGTTGTATAATATATTTCCTTGTATTCCTTTTTTTCTTTTTCAGCTGGAAAGTGTAAAGGTTGTTTAGTTGATAAAAGTTTTCATTGTTTTTTTATTTCTAGAAACTAAAAAACAAAAAAATAAAAAAAAATGTTAAAAAAAAAATTGATTAGCAAATATATTTTCTAAATATTTTTAATTTTCAAAAATAAAAATAAAACAAAAAACTATTTTTTAAACTAAACATAATCATAATTTTCTTGACTGTAGAACTGAAATGTGTAAGTTAATATTAGATCAACTATGAAACAAGAAAGTCAAGTAGGCAGACATTTAAAAAAAATACGCAATTTCATAATACTAGCAGGTCCAAAATAAAAATAGATCCTAACATATAAACTAAAGAAACCGTAATGTAAATCGAAAATAAACCAAATGTAAACTAGGGATGAGCTACAGTGTTTTTGCACATTTGTGCTTTACATCTTAGAATTAAATTTAAATTAATCTGACGGTTATAAAACTGTCAACACATTAAAAAATTATTATGTTACACATATATTTTTTAATGTGTTGACATTTTTATAATTGTTATATTAATTTTTAACGCAATCTAAATTGTTGAGAGTAGATTAACATGCAAAAACAAGATAGCCAAATCCATGTAAACTAAGCTCTCATTATTAATTCCGTTTGATCTCACTTACCCATATCTACATTACCTCCAAAATTTTCTCCATCCAGTTTCTTGCCATGCACGTCTCCTCCAATCCTCTTTTCCGGAAAACTCCTCCGTCGACCATTGTCTCTCCGACCACCGCCCCCCCTCGACTGTTCTTCAACCATTTATTCTCCTGAACCAGTTGGTTTCTTTTATGTGATGCTCTTAGCCACAAGCCATAAGGCTTCTCTACATCATTAGGGTCTTTCATGTTGAAAACGACGTCGCAGGATCTTTCGCCATGCCCAACAATGCCACAAACGAAGCAGAATTTTGGAAGTCTTTCGTATTTGAAACTAACCCAATAACACTGATCACTACCTGATCCGTCGTTTTTAGCTGTTTTCGTATATCCACGGCCACTCTTATTCGTCATCTCTTCGAAATTCTTGTCGTCTGACTCCTCGTACTTACCTATGACATTCCCAACGTCCGCCGTTCCATATCAGGATGTCCAGGGTCCGCCATCAACAATCCTGCGAAGATCGAGTTCATGGAAAAACTGAAAAATGAACAAGTTCTGAGAGACCTTTTTGATGAGGGACAGAGTGTTCCGCATTGCTTGGAAGTTGAGATTTTTGTCTGTGCCTACCATGCTCCATCGATGATCTTCAACTGCTTCCGACTTATACTATCCTCCTCCTTCCTCCACCCTGAGACGTTTATACAGTCTCTCAAGATCCTTAATATTTTGATTCTGATTTTGTCAATTAGTATAAAGAAAAGTCGATAATTCTGTATATCTACATTTCATAATCTTTCTTTAATTGTTTTCATAGCAAAAGAAAAGAAAAACGGTTTCATTGGTATCTAATGACTAAATACAGACATTCATACCAATGGGCTTATAGCGCATTCTTAATGAATCAACTTCAATCCTTAGGGTTCAAGAATTCGATTCTTGACGGGAGAAAAAATCAATCAAGAATAAATTGATTTACAGCCAATGGACATCTACTCGTATATGATCAGGAGTTACGAAACACTATTGCCCCTTACCAATAACCATTGCAGGAGCAGTGACCATGTTTAAATCTATGGAATCTATAGTTTTCCCTGATTACAATTTCTCGATCATAGGATTCAGATATGAACTCCATAAATGAGTGACAATCTCCACAAATCCGCAAATTATTCACAAACCGGATGGTAGATTTTCCATGAATGTTTATAAGACCAAAAGCAACTGCCAACCTTTCATTATGATGTGATGATGTGACTGAGAGTTCTAGTTTCTGTAATCTTCTCTCTATTTCTTCCAGCATGGAATGAATTTTTTCAGAGTCAGGATTTGAGAAATCCCCACAAGTAAATTCATGAACAACTCCATTTTGTTCTATCACACTCAAATCGGGTTTTTTCCTGATTCCCATGTCATGTAGCTTGGTTCTCATGTTGCTGACACCATCACATCTACCTGCGTTTGCATATATTTTTGAGAGCAGCACATAAGCTCCATCATTTTTAGGGTCTATCTCTATTAGGTATTTGAATGCAAGCTCTGTTAGTTCCACATTTTTGTGGCTTTCACAAGCTCTCAGCATGGAACTCCATATGGAGGCATCTGCTTCAATTGGCATTCTCTCAATGAACTTCATTGCTTCTTCCACGCAGCCGGTTCGACCCAGGAGATCAACCATACACCCATAGTGTTGAATCTTTGGAGTAATGTCATAGAAAGTTCTCATTTTGTCAAAATGATTGTAGCCTTCTTCAACTAAACCTCCATGGCTACAAGCAGATAAGAGTGCGATGAATGTCCGTAGTCTGGTTTACACCGGATTCCTCCATTTCTTGGTAAAGATCAATTGCTTTATAAGCATGACCCTCCATGGCATATGCTGATATCATTGCAGTCCAAACATATACATTCTTATCAGTTATCTTAGAGAAGAGTTCATAGGCTATATCCGCACGTCCACACTTCCCGTACTTGTCAAGCAGAGCAGTGACCAACATGGTATCTAAACCAATTTCATGCTTCTCTATGTAAACATGGATCCAAATGCCATGATTTAAGGCCCCAACATTAGCACAAGATGAGAGCAAACTAATCAATGTGATCTTATCAGGTTTTAAATCTGAACTCTGCATCTCGTGGAAGAGTTCAAATGATTCCTTAAACAGGTTTCGCTTGACATAAAAGTTTACCATGGTGTTCCAAGAAACTACATCCTTCTCTGGAATGCTATCAAAAAAGCCTCTTGCCTTTTCAG